>JAESVK010045230.1:0-15905 GCA_017140935.1 Hamamelis virginiana
AATTTTAAAACCTACCTTCCGCTGCGTTCCTTGTTCGTATTCTTTCAAAAACATAATGAGTTAAAACCCTAGAAAATTTTCCTTATTACTGTAGATTTCTTACCTCCATATCCATCATAAACACCCAAAATCCCTATGAAAATCACAACAATTCACCAAAACCCAGATTTTCCAACCACCAATGTAAAACCTTAATGGCCATGTAAGAAATTTATTACCTTATTGGAGTTGCCATGTGAGAAAGAAACAATCTTGTGGTATCTTCCATGAACTTCTTCTTGCCTTTAATGGAGGAAACCCAATTCTGGCTCCAGTGGAAGAGAAGACGTTATTTTGTGGCATCGTTTCATACTTTGATTACTACTAAGAGAGGAAGGGAGAGAGAGATAGGGGCGAGGTGGGACTTGGAGAGAGAGAGAGAGGGGATGGATGGAGAATGCAACTGTTAAGAGAGCATTGGGATGGAGCGGAAATTTGAAATTTGAATTTTAGAACGAAGAATGTGAAGAGACACAGGTGGGAGAGGAAAAACTAATGAAAAACTGACAAGTGATATTAATGGGTTCAACACCAATAAAAATAAAGAAAATGAGAGAAATAAGGAGAGAAGAGAATGAAGGAGAGAAGCATTTCTAGGCCGCCACATCAGTGTAACAAACTGCTCTATATATATATATATATATATAAGAAGAAGAGATTTGAAAGATTTTCAAGAAACATATTGTTAGTGAATTTTCAAGAAGAGATTTGTAAGGGTCCTTTCCTTCTCAGATTGGAAGCAAGACCCAATCAAGGCTAGAAAATTCTCAGTGAATTTTCAACCAACTTTTTTCAACTATCATGACTATCAAATTGCCTGGTTCAACACTCTTTACTTCCAGAATCAAAGCTATCGCCATACATGGATGATTTTCTTTAATAAAACTTTTAAACTCGATGTCCCTAACTGGTTCTTAGATTGGTGGGATTTAGTTGGTCCTTTACCAGAAATCCTCCCTTCTAAGGTTCTTGAAGGATATCAGATCTTAAACTTCATATTAACTATAAACTGACAAATGCCCAAATGGAACTGTGAATGCTATTTTATATTTATCTTCTTCATGAACTTGGATTTGCCAAAATCCAGCTTTCATATCAAATTTTGAAAATATTTTTGCGTTAGAAAGTCTTTGAATTAAGTCTTGTTTGTATGGCAATGGGTACCTAATCCATTGTAATACATCATTAAGGGGCTTGTAATTAATTACAAGTCTAGGTACGCCTCTTTCAAGTTCAGAAGCTTTTTGAACATAAAAGGCTGCACAGCTCCAAGGAGATTTGCTTGGCCTAATCAATTTCTTTTTCAAAAGATCTTTGATTTCTTCAATGCAGTATTTTAAGAGTTCCTCTTTCATTTGGATAGGCCTAGCTGGCATGTTAGATTAACTATTATTATCAATAAAGAATATGAAATTGATACTATCGCATTAATTGATTCTGGAGCAGATCTTAATTTCTTGTTGAACAACCCTATGAGTTAATTGTTCTTCAATTTTTTTATGGGCAATTTCTTTTTTCAAAAAGAATAATTGATTAGTAAAACTACTTGCGATTTAAAGGAATACAAGCTAATTTTAAGGATAAACAGATTGTTTTCCAATTCATTAGCCCTCCACAATTAAAAGATTTAAATCTTTTAAAAACTTTATCGAACTTACAAGTTACGGAGATAGTAACTGAACTCCAGTAGAGAGGGATTACAATCTAAATGGGGTTCAGGAGAGGTTTACAAGTTGAGAGAGGTGTAAACAAACTTTGAGTTAAGAATGCAATTCGATCTCCTCATATAGGAAAAGGAAAGGCATATGGCAGTTGGGGATAATCATGTCTTCACATGGCTACAGTGTTGGATGTCGGTCACATGATCGACTATTGATCTCTTTTTTGACTTCTGATTACTGCTACAGTGCCAAACAGTAACCACTTTTACTGTAGCAATAATTGTTTTTTGTTTTGAGGTGTCACGCATGACTCCTTTCGGCGCCTGATGAGTTGAACAACCGAGTGGAGACAAATCCACTTTCGGTGTAGAGTTAAAAGAGTTTTACCCTGTATGGAGACAAATCCACTACCAGGGAAATACAGTATTTCAGTTAAACAGATAATCTGAAGGCCTAAAATCATCATCATCATCTAGACCAAGTTCTGTAGTTTCTTCTGTTAAATCTTCTCCTGAGTTATTGCCATCTTCAATTTCTGAGAGGGCTGCAAGAAGCTGATTCTTCAATTCCTTTTTTGAAGTTGTGGATGAAGTTGCCAGTTGATGCATGATCTTATTTTTGTTTAGAAAGACAGCGTCAACAGATCCTGAGCTACAAATAGTTGGATGTTGTTTGAACCAGTTTTGGATTCTTTCTGGTTGGATATGATCTGTATAAGACCCATCCCACCATTTTACTGAAAAAGTTCTAACCAATCTCGGAATATGATCTCCTGTAGCAAGATCATACCTCCAAGCCATGGTCCATGCTAAACTAAAATGTCCATAAAAAAGCAACATTTTAGGATAGTTGAGTTGAGAGATTGGAGGGCGAATTTTTTCCTGAAATATCTGATATCCTTTAAGAACCTTAGAATGGAGGATTTCTGGTAAAGGACCAACTAAATCCCACCAATCTAAGACCCAGTTAGGGACATCGAGTTTAAAAGTTTTATCAAAGAAAATCATCCATGTATGGCGATAGCTTTGATTCTGGAAGTAAAGAGTGTTGAACCAAGCAATTTGAAAGTCATGATAGTTGAAAAAAGTTGGTTGAAAATTCACTGAGAATTTTTTTGGCTTGATCGGGTCTTGGTTCCAATCTGAGAAGGAAAGGACCCTTACAATTCTGAGAGTTGAATGAGTTATGACACTTGGATCAACTTTATCAAAATGATGTTTGAACACGGCTGATTTAGTGTCTACCAAGATAAATTCATAAAATTTTTGAGTTTTGTTGAAATCCCAGGGATGATACTGAAATTTCTTTGAAAAGTTTTTGTTTGCAATTTCTATTGCCCCCATTCCAGCAAATTCTTTTTCTACTGGAAGAAGATCAAGTTGATCACGTTTTTAAAAGTATTTTGATTTTGGAGGGGGAACAATATCAAAATGTTCAGTTTTTTTAAGAGTTCTTTGATTGGAAGAAGTATTTATTACCTGCTTTGAAGAAGTTGCTTCAGCAAATGTTTGATTTTTAACAATTGCTGATGATGTACCTTGATCTTTTGATAGAGCAAGATATTGTTCAGGGGAATATTGTTTACAGGCTACAGCATGATTAGCCCATCGTTCTGGAGTGTTGAGCTGACTATCTGCTGTTCTGTCAAGAGTTTTGATTTCATCTTCTTCGGCAATATCTGCCCAAGATTTCTTTTTTCCTGGAATTGTTTGTGAATAGTATTTTGGAGTTGTTGTGAGAGCTAAGGAACTCTCAGTGTTTGATGATTGAGTTCTTGGTGGAACAGGAGGAGCAGCAGAACTGCTCCCACCCCTTCTTCTAGGAGGCATTATGATCTCGTTCTCCCTGAAGGAATTCTCTACTTAGGAAGTCGGGGACAGAGTTCGTTTCTCTCTTAATATAATCTATTTCAAAATCAAAAATAGATAATATTGCTTGCCAACGGGCAAAAATATGTTTTGATGCCAAGTTTTTTACATCTTTTTGTAAAACAGATTTAGCTGCCTGGCAATCAACGCGGACTAAAAACTTTTGGTTTAAAATATCACTTTGAAACTTTGTAATGCATAAAACAATAGACAAAATTTCTTGTTTGATGGTTGAATAATTTTGTTGTAATGGGTTTCAAGTTCCTGAATGATAACGAACTATTTTTTTCTTTATCATTCTCTTTTTGGAGTAAAATTCTTCCAAATCCTACCCCTGATGCATCAGTTTGGACAATTTTAAAGGCTTTAGGGTCTGCTATGTTGAGATACTTAAGCCTAGGAGCCTGTTGCTTGATTGTTCTTACAAGTTGGGTATGTTCATCCGACCATGCTGGTGGATCATTTTTCAATCTTTTTCTAAGAGGGGCGCATAGTTGGCTAAGATTTGGGAAAAAATCCGAAATATAATTCAAACATCCCAAAAATCTTTGGAGTTGAGTTTTATCTTTAATAATATCAGAAAATTTATTGACAAAATCAATTGACCTGTCAATAGGAAGAATAGTTCCGTGGTGGATATTAAATCCTAGGAATCTAATCTTAGTTTTAAAAAGTTATATTTTCTTAGCAGATAAAACCAATCCTTTATTTTTAATAACATGAAAGAAAATTTTGAGGTGTTTCCAGTGTTGTTCAATAGAGTTAGAAAATACAAGAACATCATCAATATAAACAATAGTAAAGTTAATGTATGGGGTAAATATATCGTTCATAATATTTTGGAATTCTGATGGTGCATTTTTTAATCCAAACGGCATTACATTCCATTCAAAATGCCCAAATGGAACTGTGAATGCTGTTTTATATTTATCTTCTTCATGAACTTGGATTTACCAAAATCCAGCTTTCATATCAAATTTTGAAAATATTTTTGCGTTAGAAAGTCTTTGAATTAAGTCTTGTTTGTATGGCAATGGGTACCTAATCCATTGTAATACATCATTAAGGGGCTTGTAATTAATTACAAGTCTAGGTACTCCTCTTTCAAGTTCAGAAGCTTTTTGAACATAAAAGGCTGCACAGCTCCAAGGAGATTTGCTTTGCCTAATCAATTTCTTTTTCAAAAGATCTTTGATTTCTTCAATGCAGTGTTTTAAGAGTTCCTCTTTCATTTGGATAGGCCTAGCCTTAGTTGGTATGTTAGTTTCTTGAAAATTTTTTATATAAGGTAATTTAACAATATGTTTCTACGAAATACTGTTTCTACAGTATATATATATATATATAAAAGAAGCTAAAACCTATAACAATCAAATCAGAAAAAAGGTTTTCTATAGGCTCACCCCAAACCTCCTATCATAATTACAAATATAATTAAACTAATAAAGAAGACCTACAACAATCAATTCACAAAGAGGGTTTTCAATAGCCTCATCCGAACCTCATATCATCATTACAAATACAACAATTCTTTTCGTCCACCCTTTTTGTCTTCTCTTTTTCGTCCTCCCTTGTGCATTTGACCAACTTGAAAGTTGAAACAATTATTTTGAAAAACCGACTATTGGATTTGATGCTCCACTTATTCGTATCAAGAATATCAAAAATAACATTAATCCAACAATTGTTTTTCAAAAAATAAACTGTGATAATTTTTCATAATTTTTTCATTATATTTTACAATGTTTTTCAAAATTGCAAAATCCAACCATTGGATCAATGTGACTTTTTGCAATTATGATAAGTATAAGTGAAATATCATTCATGATAAGTATAAGTGAAATATCAAATCCAACGGTCGATTTCTCATGGTAACTGTTCCAAGTTGGTCAGATGACAAGGGAAGACAAAAAGGGAGGACGAATGAAATTTTCCTTACAAATATATCAAACAAATAAACAATCAATTTACAAGGAGAGTTTTCAATAGGCTCACCCGAAACCTCCTATCATCATTACAAATATATCAAATTAATAAATAAGATTTGATTACAACTTTTGAATATAATTCCATTAAAATGAATATAATTCAACTATATTTCCCATAAATGTGTCAAACATACAGAGAATAATGATACCAAGAAATTAACAAAAATTATATTCTAAAAAAAATGCAACAACAAAAAATAGAGACTAAATAGTAGAACATATGTAGTATATTGAAGTTTAGTCCTTTGAATTGCCCTTGAATAAAAATTGGTTGCCTATGTAGTATATCACTACTAAGACCAAATCTAATGCCCCTAAATTTTCCTAAAAAACTGATGCCCAAGGCGATTGCCTATTAGGCCTGCCCTCAGGGCCGGCTCTGCATTCCTATAAACTTGATTTTATGGCTCTTGATGTTAATGGAGAAAATTATTTATCATGGCAATTGGATGCTAAGATTCATTTGCAATCCAAAAATCTTAGTGATGCTATCAAACAAGGAAAGAAAGTGTCCTTGGAGGACAAAGCCTCCACACTCTTTTTTTTTTATTTTTTATGTCATCATATTTATGAAGATTTAAAGAATGAATATTTAACTGAGGAAGATCATTTAAGTCTTTGGATATACCTGAAGGATTGGTATGACCACCAGAAAATGATTATTCTACCTAATGCTAGCTCAAAGTGAATGGTTGAGTCTGAGGTTCAAAGACTATAAGACAGTTTCTGATTATAACTCTACTTTATTTAATATTGTTTCTCGTCTCAAATTGTGAGGTGAAAAATTTACTGATGCACAAATGTTACCAAATATATATATATATATATATATATATATATATTCCCGGACCGAGATGCAGATAAAGAAAACAGTTGCAAAACAATATTCAAATAATAAAATGCACAATGAAAACAGTTGATAAATGAAAGATTCAAAGAGTTTCAGTTTTATTGATATTATAAAAACTTACAAGAGTTGGAGATAGATACGAACTCCAGAAGAAAATGGGTTTACAAACTCTGGATGGGGTTCGGAGAGGTTTACAATGGAAGGGGTAAACAAAACTCTGAGTTGGAGATGCAATTCTAATTCCTTATATAGGAAAAGGGAAGGCATCTGAGTGTTGGAGGTAATCATGACACCACATGACTACAGTGTTGGATGTCGGTCACATGATCGACTATTGAGAGTTCTTTTGACTTTTGATTACTGCTACAGTGCCAAATAGTAACCACTTTTACTGTAGCAATAATTGTTTTTTGTCTGGAATTGTCACGCGAGACTCCTTTCGGCGCCCGTTGATGCTGGACAATCAAGTAGAGACAAAACTACTTTCGGTGGAGAGTTAAAAGAGTTTTACCCTGTATGGAGACAAATCCACTACCAGGGAAATACAGTATCATTAGCCAAACAAGTAGTCTGAAGGCTTGAAGTCTTCATCATCGTCTTGGCCAAGTTCTGCTGTTGTATCATTCGAATCTTCAGAGTTATTATCCTCTTCAATTTCTGAAAGAGCTGCAAGAAGTTGATTCTTCAATTCTTTGTTCGAGATTGTAGAGGATGTGGCAAGTTTGTGCATGATCTTATTCTTGTCCAATAACACCTTTGCAGCAGTGGCGGAGCCAGAGCTACAAATTGCTGGGTGTTGTCTGAACCATTGTTGGATTCTGTCTGGCTGGATGTGATCCGCATAGGAACTATCCCACCATTTGACTGAGTAGGTTCGGAGAATTTTGGGAACATTTTCATCAAGGAGTTCATATTTCCAGGCCATTGTCCAAGCTAAACTAAAATGTCCATAGAATAGTAACATTTTAGGATAGTTGATTTGTGAGAGTGGAGGACGAATTTTATCCTGAAAGATCTGATATCCTTCATGAACCTTAGAGGGGAAGATATCTGGTATAGGACCAACAATATCCCACCAATCTAAGAACCAATTGGGGACATCGAGTTTGAAAGTTTTATCAAAGAAAATCATCCAAGTATGGCGATAACTTTGATTTTGGTAATACAAAGTGTTGAACCATGCTACAAGATAGTCATGGTAATTGAAGAAAGCTGGCTGAAAGTTTACTGAAAACTTTCTTGGTTTAATTGGATCCTGACCCCAATCAGAATAGGAAAGGACCCTCAAGATTCTGAAAGTTGAATGAGTTAAATTGGTTGGATCAGCTTTATCAAAATGGTGTTTGAAAACTGCTGACTTAGTATCGACCAAAATAAATTCATAAAATTTTTGAGTTTTAGCAAAATCCCAAGGATGGAATTGAAATTTCTTTGACCAAATTTTGTTAACAATTTCAGTTGCTCCCATTCCAGCAAATTCTTTTTCAACACAAAAGAGTTCAGAGGGACCATTCTTTAAAAAATATCTTGATTTGGGAAAAGGAGATTTTGGAAAACCAGGGATCTCTTGATCAGATTTTTGAAGAGTTTTTTGAGTAGAGCTAGAAGCCACCACCTGTTTTGAAGAAGTTGCCTCAGCAAATGTTTGATTCTTAACAATTGCTGCTGATGTGCATTGATCCTTGGACAGAGCCAAGTATTGTTCTGGAGAATATTGTTTGCACGTTAGGGCTTGATTAGCCCATCTTTCTGGAGTGCTGAGTTGAGAGTTATTGAGATCATCGAAGTTCTGCTCTGCAGCTTTGATGTATTCTTCTTCTGCAATATCAGCCCAGGGTTTCTTTTTCCCGGCTGATACCTGTGAGTAATATTCTGGAGTTGTGGTGAGAGCAAGACTCTCAGTGTTAGAAGATGCTCGGGCTGATGGTGGAACATTTGGTGGTGGGGCAGAAGATCTGCCCCTTCCCCTTCCCCTAGAGGACATCTGGCTCTCGATCTCCCTGGAGGAATTCTCTGGTTAAGAAGTCTGGAATAGAGTTCGTTTCTCCTTTAATGTATTCAATATCAAAATCAAAAATAGATAATATTGCTTGCCATCTAGCAAAAATATGTTTTGATGCCAAATTCTTTACATCTTTTTGTAAAACAGATTTAGCCGCTTGGCAATCAACGCGGACTAAAAACTTTTGATTTAAAACATCACTTTGAAATTTTGTAATGCACAAAACAATGGCCAAAATTTCTTGTTTGATAGTTGAATAATTTTGTTGAGCAGGGTTCCAAGTACCTGAATGATAACGAACTATTTTTTCTCTATCATCTTCTTTTTGGAGTAAAATTCCTCCAAATCCTATTCCTGATGCATCAGTTTGGATAATTTTAGGAGCTTTGGGATTAGCTATATTTAGACATTTGAGCCTAGGAGCCTGTTGTTTAATCGTCTTGACGAGTTGGGTATGTTCATCTGACCACGCCGGAGGATCTTTTTTCAATCTTTTTCTTAGAGGAGCACAGAGTTGACTAAGATTTGGGATAAAGTCTGAGATGTAATTTAGACATCCTAAGAATCTTTGGAGTTGAGTTTTATCTTTAATTATATCAGGAAACTTATGGACAAAATCTATTGATCTATCAATTGGAAGAATTGTTCCATGATGAATATTAAATCCTAAAAACCGAATCTTGGTTCTAAAGAGTTCTATCTTTTTAGCAGATAAGACTAAACCTTTATTCTTGATGACATGGAAGAAAATATTGAGATGTTTCCAATGTTGTTCGATAGAGTTGGAAAATACCAGAACATCATCAATATAAACAATTGTGAAGTTAATGTATGGATTAAAAATATCATTCATTATGTTCTGGAATTCAGAGGGTGCATTTTTTAATCCAAAAGGCATTACATTCCATTCAAAGTGTCCAAATGGAACTGTAAATGCAGTTTTATATTTATCTTCTTCATGAACTTGGATTTGCCAAAACCCAGCTTTCATGTCAAATTTTGAAAAAATCTTAGCATTAGAAAGTCTTTGTATTAAATCTTGTTTGTATGGCAATGGGTACCTAATCCATTGTAATACATCATTAAGGGGCTTATAATTGATTACAAGCCTAGGTACTCCTCTTTCAATTTCAGAAGCTTTTTGGACATAAAAGGCAGCACAACTCCAAGGAGACTTGCTAGGCCTTATTAATTTCTTCTTTAGAAGATCTTTAATTTCAACAATACAATGTTTTAAAAGTTCTTCTTTCATTTGAATAGGCCTCGCCTTTGTTGGTATGTCTGTTTCTTGGAAATCTTTTATATAAGGCAATCTTACAACATGCTTATTTCTTTCCCAAAAAGCATTAGGATGATCAGAACAAACTTCTGATTCAAGTTTCTTTTGGAAAGTCTCAATTTCCTGTTGGATAACCCTATGAGTTAAATATTCTTCGATTTTTCTGTGAGAAATTTCTTTTTTTAGAAAGAACAACTGATTAGTTTTTCTTTCAATCACATTTAGTTCAGGAAGAATTGATAAAGTTTTTAAAAGATTTAAGTCTTTTAATTGAGGTGGACTAATAAATTGGAAAACAATTTGTTTATCCTCAAAATTAGCCTGTATACCTTTGTTATCAACTTGAAAGGGTTGAATTAGATTGAGAAATGGAGTTCCCAAAATTACATTTTGACCAATGTCTTTGACAAGTAAGAAAGGGGTCTTTAAACAGACTCCTCCATTACAAACATGAGCATTGGTTAATTTATAGTTAATATGTAACTTATTACCATTTGCAGCACTTAATTTTTCTTTTGTAGTCTCAAAATATTTAAGAGGAACTAATCCTTCTTGAATACAATTGAGATCTGCGCCAGAATCAATTAATGCTATAGTATCAATTTCGTATTCTTTATTAATAACAATAGTTAACCTAACATGCCATTTTTGATAATTAATTCTAGTTAGCAAATGAAGATAAGGATCTTTTTCAACTTCTAAATCTTCATCTTCAGAAGCCTCAGAATCTGATTCTTCTAATAAAGGAGGATGTTTTGAGGAAGACGCCTTATTTTGAAGAGATAATCTGGTAACCTTTATTTTTAAATCACTAATATCTTTCTCAGTATTACTCTGTAAAATCTTCAAATCTTTTCGAAGTTGGGTACATTCTTGTTGAAGATCTTTTATAGTAACATTCTTATCTAAATTATCAGGTTTAAAACGATCAAAGATTTCTTTTAAATCATAAGTAGTCTTTTTAGGTTGGATCTTCTTCTGATCTTTTTCTAAGTCACTTTTTAATCTTAAAAGAAGTTCTTTTCTTTTCTCATGATCTTTGACTTCATCAATGAAATCAATGAGAATGCTATGTTCCCTAGATAGCATATTAATACATTTACAATTATTTTTTATTCCATCAACAGATTCATCAGGATTTTCATCTTCTTCTCCTGAAGAATAGATTTCATCAATTTGAAGGCCTTCTTCCTCATTATCAGATTCCTCTGAGTAGAGAAAGAGATTTGAGAGAATATTTTTAAATTTATCTGAAACATCTAATTCATTGATCTTCTGTTTCATCGGACAATCTTTTGAAATGTGGCCCATTCTTCCACATTTATAGCAAGGTCCAGTTGGCTTGTTTGAAGAAGTTTTATTAGGTGATGGTTGTAACCATTTTTCAGTAAAGTTTTGACCAGGCTTTTTATTCCTATTGTTTCTTCGGAATGGTTTCCTAGTTGAAGTTGAAGGAGAAGTTGTGTTAGTTTTGACACTTCTTTTCTTGGCCTTTTTCTCTTTCTTTTTAGCCTTTGTAGATGGGGCTAAAGATTGAGAAGAGAAACCAAATTGTTCACAGAAGGAACCTAATTCTTTTTTCCCTTCTTTTCTATCTTTCTTTTCTTGTTGTCTTAACTTGTAATCTGTACACCTGGCAATCCCTTCAGCCTGGATGGTACTGATTAGATCACCATATGTAAGATCATCATAGGGAATAGTTCCCTTATTCTGTTCTCTTAATTTTGTCCTAACTTTGTCTCCAAAATGGGTTGGAAGACCAGCTAGAAATTTTTCTTTCCAAAACATTTGACTACAGTCTTCTCTCATCATTACTTTGGTGAGGAAGATATCTTTATACCAACGAAAGTCTTCAAGTTTAGGACATTTCAAATTAGTTAAGAGGTCAGAGTCTTTGTCTTTAAGTTTGGAAGGATCGCCTATGAAATGTTTAGTTATAGCGAAAATCAAGGTTGCAACTGCATCCTGTATATCTTCACCATCTTCATTTTTTATGGCTAAGCCTAAACGATCAATTTTGATTGCGTTAAGAATAGTATCACGTTTTGTTTGGTTGAGATAATGATCCCACCAGCTTTTCAATTGACCAGTAAATCCAGCTACTAATGCTTGTGCAATAGTATGATCAGAAGTATCTGGATTTTTGGTTTTGTAAGCTGTGCAAACCATTGTCATCTCTTGAAGAGTGTTAATAATGTGATATTCAGTTTTGTTATCAACATTCCATTCATAGATAATACCTCCTTGATATGCTGCCTGATGGAAGGAACCTCTTTCTTCCATAGCCATATCTGGAAAGGTAATTCTAGGATAGAAACTTCTTAATGGTTGAGAAGAGTTATAAATCTTATTAACCTCTAATTGGCTTTCTTCTGGTAAGAAACCTTCCTTATCAGAATCAGTCTCTTCAAAGGTTCTATCTAATACTGCAATAGTTTTATCTTTAGAAGACTGAGGCCTATCTCTAGGAGGTTGAGGAGTTTCTGGGACTGTTCCAATAATTGTTTCTATGTTTTTTAACTTGTCATCAATTATTTTAAGAATATCTTTAGATAATTCTTTATTGGATTTTTTAGGGATTTCATGAGGTCTGAACAAAGGAGTGTCATCTGCCTTTGTCGGTTGAGATACTTCTTTCTGGACTAAGTTCTCAACTCGAGTTAATTGTTCTCCTATAGTTGTTAGGTATTGATTTGTGAAATTATTCTGTTCCAGAACCCTTGATATTTCTTTATCAGCAGACATTTTATAAGGAGAGGCTGTGATAATACTTCCTTTTATAGGAATTTCAAACTGCTCATTTGGCGGATGAACAGATTCCCTAAAAGTATTAGGAGCAACCTGCCAAGTTTTAGTAGTTTTAGTAATGACATTTAATTCCTTATTACTTTCATGAATCTCAAGCCAATTAAAGAAACTTATTTGAATTTTATAGGTATTCATAAAATCATAATAGAGTTCTCTAATAAACTCAGTTTCTTCTTTAGTGTACCTTTTAAAGTAAGCTTTTCTATGTTTTCGATTTTCCTTACTAGAAAAATCTTCATTTAAGAGTTTTTTATTGATTTCAAAATCTTTTTCTAAAACATAGAGTTGAGGATCAACTTGTGAAAATGTAGGTGACATACTTTCACTTTCATTTTCCTGTGTTTTATCATCTTGTTCAGAAGGAGTGGTAGTATAATAAGGTTGAGGAATATCTGAATTTCTTACCCCAGATAAATCCGGAATTCTTTGTTCAAATATTCTGACCGGGATAGAGGATGTAGAGGATCTAGCATCTTCTAGAGGAACCTTATTATCAGTAGGTGGAAGTCTAAAGGAATTTCGTCTTCTGTTGAAGCTAATTCCTACACTTCCATCACTGTATTCTACCATTCTTCTTATTCTAGAAGTCGCATTTTCAGGTTGTTGAGGTGGTGGAAGTACTTTGTTAAGCTTCCATTCATCCGGGAAGGTTAGCTCAGTCCAAAGTATCTTCTTAGGAGTTATAAGTTCACCATGTTTTTTAACATTAGTTTGGAGGAGAAGAGTTTCTCCATGTTTAGACAGAGTTTTGGCTTTGTGATCTAGGAAGGTTGTAAACACTTTATACCTAACCCTAGACAGAACTATGATCGAATGAGTTCCAGCCATAGTTTCGGTGTTATGAACTTGTAAGTTCAGAGTGAGAGTATGCAAGATGTTTGCATCTCTGAGACTTACACTGAAGTTAGGGAAACAGTTGAAATAAACAGGTCCATCATGAAGGCCTGCTTCTATTCCTCCTAACATAGATTTTTCAAAGTTTAGTAACCGACAATCCCTTAATGCCATGAGAACAGTCATGTTAAGACCTTCTCTGAGTAAGGGTTTAACTGCAACCTGCACAAGACCTATATGCAGAAAGTTAAAGTTTTCTTGTCGATATCGAGTGATGGACTCTTCATCGAACAGTTGAATAGTTTCAAATTCATTGTTTAGTTCAAAAGATTTTTCTTGAGTTTGGATATTTAGATCAGAGAAGAACTCAAAAGTTCCTCTATGATAAATATCTTTGCCTGGAACTTTTGGAATTTTCCAATTATCAAAGTTTACATCATCCATATTAAAATTTGTTTCTTGTTTATTAACAGTTTCTTTTTCTTTTCCCTTTCGGGAGGACGATGATGCCTTAGACAGAGTTCGTGAGAGAAAACTCATGTTTTGATCTGTTTCCCTAGGATTGCCTCAATCGGCGAATCTATCCTAAGTCCTCTAGGTCAACAAGGGTGCCTCGCGGCGGGACTTACTCACACACTGCTGCCCGACTTACACACTAATACAGCCCAGTCTACAGTAGAGTTCTACAGACTATCCCATACTGTTCCCACTCTATATATATATATATATATATAGAGAGAGAGAGAGAGAGAGAGAGAGTCATGATAGCATTAGGTGCGCCTGATGTAGCCTTGCATCAGGTGACCAATTCCAGCCGCCCGATCTAAATTTAAGGTTGAGATTAGAAATAAATTAAATACATACGGTTAGTGCCGACCCGATTCAACCCAATTATTCTCTATGACTTGGATATTAATTTTTGGCGCCATTTCTCACTCCTCAATCACTCATCTTCTTCTTATCTCTCCTCTTTCCTATTAACCCATCCCATCTCATCAATCACTCTTCTTCTTCTCTGTATCTCTCCTCTTTCCCATTAATCCATACCATCTCTCCAATGCCAATGCCAATGCCAGTGTAGTTGAACCTAATACTCCCAGTCACTGAAACCTCTCTTCTCCCAAATGAAACCATAGCTCTCCCCTCTCTCACGTGGAATCGAAGTTGCAAAAGTTTTGAGACATTTCAAGCAGATCACAGTTTTTGACACAGTTCATTGAAGAAGTAAGTTTAGTTTGAATTATTTCTTGTTTATGTTTTACGCGAAGAATAAATTTATAGTGATTCTCAAAATCAACCATTTTATTGCGTGATGTTATTTTATCTAAATTTAATCTTTGTTGCGGTTCAATCTGCTGGGACATTTTACATTGAAATGAATATTGCAATAAGAATTTATTTTGGATAATGAGATGAACTGATGGAAATGTTAGTGTTGTTTTTTATTTTTTTTAATCAATATTTGTGAACATAAAAAAAAAATGCAGAATAGATGTGTTTGGTTGTTGGTAAAGATCAGAGAAAGAAGGAAAACAAATGGTTTTGATTAAATTCCCAAAATGTTAGCACAACTTCAAGTTGCGCAAAGTTGAAAGTATCCGAAATGGTGCGTTTTAGAACTTGTGCGTTTTAGAATTTTAGCGAAACAATGCGTTTTACAATTTTAGCGCAACTTCAAGTTGCGCAAAGGATTTAGCTCAAATTCAAGTTGCGCTGAGGGAGTTGGTTTATTTTAAATAGTTTTTTTTTTTTTTTTTTTAAGTTGTTGGCTTCAGTTGGGGAAAAATTGCAAAATTGTACCAAATGAAATGGTTAATTTTTTTTTCTTTTTACATAAAAATAAATAAATAGAAATATTAGTGGTGTCCTTGTTAGATATGTGCCCTAAAACCAATTGTTCTTTTGAGTTTAGGGTTTTATATTTCATTATATTATCTTGTATGGATCTTTATTCATTTATGATATGGCTATTTTTATCATGTAAACTTGTGTTTAATTACTGTTCATGATAAAGTCCTTGGATAGTATGATAGAGAGTTATATCTCAAGTGTTGAGATAGAGAGACTTATAACTCTCAAGTACATCTATCCTAAACTAGTTCCTGATCATAAGTTTATATATTTGGACGATTATAAACCGTTAAGATTAGCTCAGGTTTTACTAGCTCCATTGGAGGATGGTGAGTCTCGAACCATCTGTGTAGAGACACTATAGTAAACCTGTGGGTGCTTGTTAGAGAACAAGTACACTGAACGTGACCAATATGAGTACAGCTTATGGAATTCTATTTGTATGTCAAAGGCTGCTCATGTGTATAGTCACAGTTGTAATCCTTAGACTTGAGACACCACTTGTTATCTTATATATGAATTGCTAGAGTTTGATAGTATCTCGTACACCCTTAATCATAAGGATGTAATCGGTGCTCATTGGCTCTAGTGAGTTATGTATGAAGATAGGTGAGTGTGCAATAGAGGATCACCACCCTTAATAAGAAAGGGCGAATGTCTTAGTTAGTTCACAGTTAGTATCTCAATGGAGTCTTTGGCCAAAGCAGAAGGTTGCCAAGAAAAGT
>JAESVK010045238.1:0-18248 GCA_017140935.1 Hamamelis virginiana
ATATTATATTTGGCAATAGTGTGCGGTAAAACCTTCACAACTATGCAATCACATAATACAAATAGAGGGATGTTTATAAAATAGGATTGTAAAATGAATCCAACTTCATCCTCACCCAAGCTTGGAGTATTAGCTACACATCACTGGAGGAGAATATCCTTTATCCAGGCAAGCTCTAAGGGGTCACGGGATGGAAAAGAAAATAAAAGCGGTAATTAACTGACTGAAGAAATAATGAAAATGGCAGAAAGTAAATAAAGAAAAGTAACTGAAATAAATAAAGAAAAGAAAAGACTTAAGTAAATAAAGAAAAAGACTGAAAAAGTAAAGAACAGTTCTCAAGTGAGAACTGAGCCATGCATAAAAAGGAAAATGACAGAATTGGAATTGACTGAAATTAAAGACTTAATCGGATAGAACAGTTCTCAAGTGAGAACTGAGCCAGGCATTAAAAGAAAAATGACAGAATTGGAATTGACTGAAAATTGAAACTACAGATTGAAATGCGAAAATAAACTGTAACTTGAATTAAAATAAAGCAGAGTAATGATTCAGAGCTTAAGTCATGAACCCTCAAAACGTCGTCGTTACACTTCTATTTATAGAAGGAAAAGGTAAAAGACGCTAATGCCCTCAAAATATCTAAAAATATCTATTATGCCCGCAGCCGCCCTTGGCTATCGATAGCGAAGGTTCGCTATCGATAGAGGTGCTATCGATAGCGAATCCTGGCTATCGATAGTCAAGGTCAAAGTTTGACTTTCTTTGCAGATTTCAACGTCTGTTCTTTTGGTACTTCCCTCGGCTGCTTTGGATCGTTTTCGGACGTTCCTTTGATTCGAGATGCTCTTCAGGGCTTCATCGGTGACGACTTTATTTAATGTAATCAGCACATATTTCTTGAAACGGAGATTTAAACCCATTTGTACAGATATTCATATAAAACGCTATTTATTAAACAATTATATATATAAGAGAACATAGAAATACCCTAGTTGAATGGTATGATTGGGGTACAATCAGGTACTGAGAGGACATACGTTCAAGGCTGACCCATTATCTATCAACATTGTTGGAATTCTCTTGCCCATAGTATCCACCGTGACATACAAAGCTTGTAAATGATGAGGTCCTTTCTTCGGAAGGTCTGACTCTGTGAAGGATATTGACTGCCCATGCTGAATTGGACTGACCAAACTGACTAAACCTTCGGATGAAGTATCGATGGGAATCTGAACTTGGTTGAGTAGCCTGAGTACTGTCTGCTTGTGCTTTTGAGAAGCCATTAAAAGTCCCCAGATGGTGATGTTGGCTTAAGTACGCTTAAGTTGTTTCAGTATCTCTTCCTCTTCCTCTTGAACTTCAGTGCGTTGAGATCTCTCTAACTCTCCTAAAGGATTGTCGGATTCCAAGTTGGCAGGCTTAAAATGACGACCTCCTCTAGTGACATGGTTAACATCTTTCTCATCACTGGCCCAAATATCTGTTATCTCCTCGGGTGTGTTAATCAAATCTTCCCACTCTATGATATCAATCTCATTCTCGGACCTATCATCTATGGTAGACTCGGCAGAAGTTGAACTTAATCTGAAATATTGGGTGACCCATGGTTGCCTCGGGTAAACAGCTAAGTAACGAATTTCCTTGTTCATATTGATAATCCTGGCGGTCGTGCGGGTCCTATTCTCAAAATGCTTTTTGAAAATAACCTGGCTAGCTTCCTCGAAAAGAATGAGATTTGAATCTTCGGGTTCAACTTGAGCCACATCAACGTCTTCTTTAAGTGTGTCAGGGTTATCACCCCAACCAGAAGGAGCAATGGGTTCTTTACAGATGGGTTTCTCAAAGGTGGGCTTCTCCATCTTATTGTAAAGGACATAGAAGCCGAACTTCCCACTAAGTTCCCCTAACAGGCCTACTTCAGGATCTCCGGCCTCATATCTTTTTCGCAACTCCCATTGGCTAGTCCCAGTCTTGGAAAAGGCTTTCTTGGTTCTAGCCTTAAGTCTAATGAGTTCAGTCTTTGTCATCTTTGCTTCACAAGAATCTTCAGGTCAGAGAACGTAGAAACTAAACCTCCAATTTCTTTCTGCCAACAAATCCACACAAGGATCCCTAGCTTCAAATCTTTCTTTGAGATCCCACTGACTTGTACTATTTTTAGACGACTGATCCACTTTGCGAGACTCGGGAAGCCCATTCGAACTAAAACCCAGGAATGTATCTTTCTCAAACTGTCTCCATGAACGATAAAGCCCCCTTGGGCTAGTGAAGGGTTGAGGGATTTCAATCAGACCTTGATCAATGAACCCTTGTACTATATTCCGCAATGTATCATAAGATTCCGTGTCGTGGCTAGAAGTGGCATAGTATAGGCAGTCTAGCTTTTTGGATTTTGGCTTATACGGGGTAATGAGCCCACGGGCTTGACAGTGATGGAACATTTCAGTTATGGAAGTAGGGAATGAAGAAAGAGGGCGGATAGGCTCACAGTGGACATAAGGGTCGGCATAGATAATATTGATATTTGCAGGTGGTGGGATTGTATGGGTAGGAAGTGGATTTTGGGTGACATTGGGTTGAGAAGGTGGGGAAATGGTTTTGTTATCTATGAGGTCTTGGATTTCATGGCGAAGACGGAAGCAACGGTTGGTTGTATGGCCTTTGGATTGATGGAAATGACAGTATTCATTTTCATTGTAGTTCTTGGGTAATGGGTTGGGTGTAGGTCTGGGTTCCAGAGGTTGGATCAAGCCTCGAGCTTTTAACTTCTCAAAGACTTTCTCCAATGGCATATAGAGCTCGGTGAATTTTCTGGATGGTTTATTTCCTAAGGAAAATGGTTGGGTAAATGGAGCAGGCTGAGATATGGCATTGACTTCAGTAGCATTCCCATTGATGACAAGTCGGCGGTTTTTGTAGGGTTCATCGGTTCGGAGAGCTCCATCGGCTAGAGCGTCCTTTACTTGGGTACCAGCAGCGACTAGAGCTTGAAAATTTGGGAGATATAGGAAAAACATGTGCTTATGATACACTGGGAGCAAGTTCTTCACTATCATGCGGATTTGTTCTTCTTCCTCAGGGCGGTTAGCTATTTTAGAAGCTTTGGCTCTCCAACGAGTGAGGAAGGCAGAGAAAGTTTCCCTTGATTCTTGTTTAGTAGTCTCCAAGTGTCTCCTAGTGACATCAACTTCTGTGTTATACCGGTAATGATTGCTGAACTCAGTGCATACATCTTCCTATGTCTTCATTCTAGACTCATCCAATGACAAAAACCACTTCAGAGCGGATCCAGCCAGTGTCTCGTGGAACATTTGGGCTAGCAGATCATCATCAGCCCCTCGTGGGTGCATAGCCCTTACGTACATCTTCAGATGGGTCTTAGGACAACCCATTCCATCAAACTTATCTAACTCGGACATTCTGAAATGAGTGGGCATACGGGCCTTGGGGAATAGAGACAATGACGACATGTCCACCAGATCATCAGACTTCCTAATACCTTTCAAGGCTTTTTCCAGGGCTTCCACCTTACTACTCAACAGTATGGGCTCAGTGGAAAAGAAAGCAGGGGTCTTGGCTTTGGACTCTTTTTCCAGATCAACAGGCTGAACAAATTCTGCACCGGGCCTATGGGGCTCAACAATTGTTTTAGGCCTAAGGAAACATTCATCTTCATCAACATTCTCAAACAAGGGATTAGTACGGGCTCGCACCTTATCCTCCTCTTCTTTCTGGTGAACTAACTCTTGGACCACTTTTAAGAGTGCCTCAATATTCTCATCAGTTGTCTTTCCATTGGTCCCAATGGCGGTAGGGGTATGATCCTCATTACTAGACATCTTTGAATCAACAGGTAGACCCTTAAATAACCGACCACTAGAATCACGACGCCAAGCCAGAATGCTGGGAAAGGGAAAATGTTTGAATCAACTAAGAGCTTTCAGTGTGAAAAGAGATGAATGAGGACAATCTCACATGCTCATAAAAGTATAGGCCTAAAGCCTACAGATCAACCTTCACATTCTATCTTATGAAAAATGGGCCTAAGGCCTAAGTACGAATCTCATTCTCACAGCTCACTGCTCATATCTCAATCTTACCACAGGCTTACATCTTCTATCCAACTGACATGGGTCTAAATCCCACATCCAAAACTCACAGCGGATCTAGCTCTTGTATCCAAAGGACATGGGCCTAAAGCCCAGTCTCATATCTCATGTCTCACGTCTCACGTCTTCTCCTAAGACTCATAAATCAATACCACTATTCGGGCAGCATAACACTACCACAGGCCTAAGCTCATGAACCTATAGGGTACTAGCCTTCATTAGGTACCTTGACTCTTTGAGGATACATCCCTTAAGAGTTTAGGGTATTTCATAAAGGTTTAGTCCTACAGATCTAGGTCGTAGTGGTTCTACACATTTCACAATCATGGCTCAGACAAAATCGGGGGTAAAATCCGGCAGCATAACATTACAATAATGTGCTTAAAAGTGATGTAGGGTATGTCTCCTACAGAGACAGTCTATATGGACTAATGCAAAGGGTAGGCTGAGTGTCCCTTACTCGCTCGGTCCAATCGATATACCTAACCACATGTGACATTAGGAATGCCGCGTGGGTCCAACAGTATGTGATTGGTCCGTTTGATATACCCGAGGGTACTTGGCAAGAAGGGTGATGGCTTTCGCATACATGGAACCCGAGAGTCAAAGAAACTGGCCCAGGGCTAGGCTCCTCGTTGGCTATAGCATACAACGTCCTAAACATGCGGAGTCAATGCGCACACAATGCAGGAATTAAAGTCGCACAGTCATACAAATGCAAGTGATTGATTTTATTAATTAAGAAATTGAAAAGCCCAAAAAATAATTAATTGGAGTTTAGCCCTCGACATTCCCAGCGGAGTCGCCAGTCTGTGAACCAGCCAACCTGGATCGGGAGGCCCTCTCGTTCACTATTGGGGGGATTTATCTTGAGTGGATTGTGGATGATGTTTATCCGTCTCGATTTATCATTCTCTATTATCCTTCTCTATTATCCACGTTTATCCTTCTCTATTATCCACGTTTATCCTTCTTTATTATCCACTCAAGATTGGGTTTTTTGAAAAAGGCATGAGAGTTTGTAAAAAACTAGGAGTCCCCACCTTATTTTTAGGGAACAAGGAAACCATAAAAAGAGTTTTATTTGCAATAAAACATTGACCCCATATTTTGGAAAAGCATGGTCTTTGAATCAAAGTTGGATTCGGGGGCTAGGTTACAAAGTGGGAAGGTTCCAAGGAACTCCTTGTAGGCACCCACCTCGCCCTAATTAAAGGTCTCCTAATTAAGTTTGGGCTTTATCAAATCTTTTCAAAACAATCCTAGTATATCTAATCAACCACAAAATATGAATAATAATATATAATAATAATAATATATAGTACAAAAGTATACACAATCCTAAGGATCTTAGGAGACTGGAAGTCAACCTAAGATTGGACTTGCGCCCTATTGACTGCCTACGTACCTTATCAATTGCTTGACAAAGATCAAAGTCCACGTAGTTCGATTACCCTAGGACTCTCCTATTGTAATGAACTATATCCTTGAAGGTATTCTACCTTATCTAAGACTCTATCTTCGAGAGTTAGTGTTTGTTTGAAATACTTCATCCTTCAAAATGGGGGTTTCATCCCAAAACAACTTCTTTAATTTTCATTTGAAAACTCTCAAAAATAGACTCCTAAACAAGTTGAAATTCCTCTTTAGATGTAGTTTTTACAACAAAGGGGAGTCCTAGGTGAAGCCAAGTGGCTTCCCTAACCTAAGAGTCCCTGATTGTTATGCAATCATGCAGTTTATTGTGCGTTAATACAGTTCATTTTTGTAAGTAAAAGTGCACATAGGTAGTGTAATATAAGTGGTTTAAATTGAAGCCATTGTTTTTGACCTTGCAGGATAAATGCATTTTTATTGAGTTGCAAAGAGCTTAAGGAATGTAAGGAAAGTTTTGAAGCAAGTTGAAACTCATTTGTCAAGTCAAAATTGCCAGAAAAGCATAACTATCGATAATTACATAACTAATTATCGGTAGTTCTCTCAATCAGATGCAGCAAAGATCGAGTTTTAGCCCTGCCAATGGCTCTTATCGATAATTGCATTTGTAATTATCGGTAATTGATTCAAAAGATGCAAGCCTCCATTTCTAGCATTCAAGCCTTATCGATAATTGCAAGATGAAGTATCGATACTTATGTCATTAAGTCAGCTAGGCCCATTCCAGAAGAAGAGAGTTATCGATAGGATTATTTCCATTATCGATAATTGTGTCATTGATGCAGCCAGTGATTTTCTCAGTTTGAAGCCCTTATCGATAGGGACTATCTTTCATTATCGATAATCATGTGATTTCAATTCCAGCCCTGTTCCAGTTCAAGACCATTATCGATAGCTTCTTATGCAATTATCGATAATGATGTGAAGTTTTTGGTGTTCCAGTTTCCTGCAGAAGACAATTAGCGATAATGGTATTCCAAATTATCGATAATTGCTGTTCGTAAAGTCTAGTCAGAAGAGCCATGACCGATAATTGCATTATTAATTATCGGTAATGGGTGCCGCCTTAGCCAAAATATCTCTAGTTTTTGACTTTTTGAAGGGCAAAATTGTATTTTCTTAGCCTTTGTATATAAGCAAATTTTGCTCTTATCATAAAAGTGTAATTTTTCTTTCCTTAAGATAGAATAGAGAAAAAAGGTTTTTCTTTCTTCCTTCTTATTAACTTAGATAGGTTTAGTTCTTGTTTTAGTGATAATTTAATATTGTAACTGTGTTATTGTTTAGTTTTAATCTGTAACAAGTATTCAGTTCAATCTAATTTCAGTTTGTTGAAGTTAATTTCATTTTTTTTTAGTTTAACTTATGCTTTGAATTTTAATTGAAGTTTCTTTCAATCATTATGAGTAGCTAATTATCTGGAATGAAGAGGGATGCTTAATTTATAAATGATATATTAGTTTTCACAAATAATTTAACTAGACAGATTTGGATATTCATAATAAACATGAAATTTATATATGATCCATAAGGAACTGTCAGCTTTAACCATCTGTTGACAGGAGTGCTTGCCACAGGTAGTTCTTAGCAATAAAGGCGTTCCAAGTGTATGATGTATGCATTAAATTGTTGTTTATGATGAATATCCTATTTCTTGAATAGTTGGTTAAAAATATATTGTAAAATTTTCCATTCAGGTCACTCTTCAGTGTAATTGTGATGAGTAAGAACTGTGATGAATTAATACTAAAGATATAGTTGAGTTGAACTCTGAATTCCAGTTTGTCTATATTTCAGTAATATTATAAACAATCATTGTGTATTTTACACAAAATAAAATTTCAAACCACCCATAAATTTTCTTTCTTTCATCTACTTTAAACAACTTTTGGAAAGGATTTTCTTGATTCTCTATGACCGCTCATCTCTGTGGACACAACCATGGGACTCCATGAAATATTATGCTTGCAACGGTAGATCCTACGCTTGGGATTGAATTGCACTTTATACGCGCAAGCAGTCCCTATCTACACCCTAAGTTCATCTAAGCACTCCTAAATATCAAAATAATGCATGCTGGACTTTCTGGAAAATAGGTAAAAAATGCATAAAAGAATGTAAATAATGCATGAAAATGGCCTAAATGCAATCTAAGTTAGCTATGGGAACCTAGGCATGTTTCTAAGTTGATTTAAGCCTAAAAAAAATGAGTTTTAATACACTTTTAGGTCACTTTAAATCCATGGACAGATTTGAAAGTAATCAAAAAGTGTACTCAAAACCCTAAAACAATGAATAAAAAATGATAAAAAAGTGTACTAAATATAACCTAATATGCATACTAAACTATCACCAAAATATAGCATCATAATCATACTTTATTCAATCACAAAAGGAAGAGACTCACCTTTGCATTCTCCCTCGAACACATTTTATATATCAATCAAACACTCCAAGTGATAAAAAATAAACTATGATAAGAATAATACTAAACTTAAAAAGATTAACAACCTCATATAAATGACCTAAACATGCATTCCTATACACTAATAATCCTATCATGCACACTAAATATGAACACCTAATCCTAAACTTTTAATATGGTATGACTAAAGAAGAATAGAAGAAGAGAAATATGCATACATATTTAACAAATAAACTAGCCTATCATGCATGCTAAAGAAATATGGAACCTAAACTATGCATGCTAATAATGAATTATGCCCTATGCTAATAATAAGCTAAATCCTATACATACTAAGGAAATAAGAACCTAACCTAGCATGATTAAAGAAAAATAAGAAGAAGAAGAAGAAGAAGAAGAAGAAGAAAAGAAAACTATTAACCTCTTTCTCTGCCTCCTTGCTTCAAGCCTTCTCCTCAAGCTCCAAGGATTCCAAGGACCTCAAGGACTCTAAAACTTAAGCTAGAGTGCTATGGGGGAAGCTTGTGCAATTTCTCAAGCCTCTACTCTCCAAGCTAGCTTTCTAAAGCTTTTTTCTGTGTGTTGAAACTGATTTCAGGGCCCGCTATTTATAGGGAGGCCTGAGTTTGATCAATGGCTGAGTTTGAATCCCTTAGGAATGATCCAAGGGTTCAAAATCAGTCTTCCAAGGTGTTCATACTCATCCAAAAGTCCACATGGCCTTACTGGACACATGGCAGGGCTTGGAAGAGTCCTGGCGGGAAAAAAACTCTGAAATATGCATTTTTTGGCAAAAAGAATCGACGACCATCCACTCTAGGACGGTTGGCCGTCCTTCATGGACGGTTGGCCGTCCCTAGGTGGACGACCATCGATCCTCCATGCTATTTTTGGCCTATGTGGGCCTAACTCAGCCCGTTTCGTCTCGGTTTCGGCTTTTTTCGGCTTTTCGGGCCCGTATTAAGTCTAAATTTGACGATTCAAGCGCCGAAACGATCGTGATTCAATTCTCCATGTTTTAAGAAGTGTTAGAAGTGAAAATTCATTGACCGAGGTCAAAGGTTTAGGGAAAAGTCGACTGATTAGCAATTTAGGGCCTGCCGAGCCTAAATTAGGGTTTTGAAATTTGCTAACCGATTGCTTTCGAAATCATTTCTTCTTCTCAAAACAAGTTTTAAAATGTTTTAGGAAAGTGTTTTGAAACCTTTGAAGGCTTTGATTTGATAAAAATATCGAATCCCGGTCGCTTCCGGTTGAAACCCTAATTTGGGCTTTAAAAGGGCCTTTCGAGCCTTGAGAGCCAAATATGAGCTAGAAGGCTCCACAGATCTTGCCACTGATCAACTTAGCTACCAAACACACTTTAAATATCTATGGAAAAGCCTCGAGACCATTCGAGACAAGATCGACAGTTATTCAGAGTTTTTGTGATTCAAAGGACAGAACTGCCCTTCAATCACAAAAGACCTTATTTTCTATCAAGCCTGGCTCAGAATGCCATGGAATTTTGCAGGTATGTTCCTAGACTCTCTAAAAACCTAATGAAAAAAGAACCGACTCAATCTGACCTAAAAACCTACATGTGATAATGACTTCTACCTAATTACCCACAAAGGGTAAAACTGGCAACTTAGGGTTTTGACACCCTATTTCATTTCTAATAATGGGAAACCATTTATGACCATACTCATGGTAAAAAATGGATGTCTACACTAGTTTTGATTTTTTTTCCAAATTGGCATGCATCACAAATTTCATCTTTTGAAAAGTTAGCTTTGGGCAAGCCTACAACAAGTTCATTTTTATAAAGCTTTTGAAGTAACTCCATGTTTGCATGCCCAAGCCTTCTATGCCATAACCAATTTGAATATTGTAAAGTGGAAAGGCATGTTACATCTTGAGATGTTAAGTCACCAAAACAAGTTATATACACATTTCCAAGACGTTTTGCAATAAGGATATTGATTTTGTTTTTATCTAAAATATTGCAAGAATTAGAAGTAAAGTTTACAAAATAGCCACTATCACACAATTGACTAATGCTAAGCAAGTTATGCTTTAAATCTCTAATAAGCAAAACATTATCAATAATAATAGAGCCATTACCAATTTTACCTTTACCAATGATCTTACCTTTGCTATCATCACCAAAGGTTACAAGTCCACCATCTTTGAGAGTTAGAGAAATAAATTTGTCTTTGTCACCGGTCATATGCCTTGAGCATCCACTATCCAAATACCATTGATCCTTTTTGTTAATGGATTTCAAGCATACCTACAAACACAATACAATTGAACTATTGGTACCCAAATCTCTTGAGTCCTATAAGGTTAGGATTCTCAATCGTTCAAGTTCATTCATAGTATTGTCTTAGGTTCAAATGATTTCTTGGATGAAGGTTCCTTTTTAATCCAAGCTACCATTTTCTCAAGTCCTCTTTTTCCTCTAAATAGACATTTGAATGTGACATGCCCTTTTCTCTCACAATAATGACAAGTAGCATTAGGATTTTGTTTAGTAATGTGTGAATGAGAGTGAGGTTTTGGTTTAAGTTTCTTGGTGTCCACTTTCATTGAAGCTTTAACAAAGAAGTCTAAATAAAGTGAAGACTTTTTGGAGTTAGTATTAGACATGTAGCCTAATCCTTCTTTGTTTAGCCCAATTCTTTGAGCTCTAAGTAACCTATCAAAATTTTCTTTTCCACTTGTGAATTTGTAAACAATTTTGTTTAAGTCTTCAACTTTGGATTTCAAAAATTTATTTTCATTTTCAAAAGTTGAAGAGTCAATTAAAGATTTAGAAGTGGAAAGTATGTTTCTCAAAGTCTCAATCTCATTTCTTTGCTTTTCATTTAGCAAAGTTAATTTGGAATTTTCATTTACTAATGCTAGTTTCTCATTCTTGAGAGTTGAGAGGCTTTTCTTCAAAAATTCAAGTTCCCTTTTTAAAACACAATTTTTATCATAAAATAGTTTACTCAAATTTTGAAAGTCCTCTAAGGATAAATCACATTCATCATCATCACAATTTGAAATGGAATTTACCTCATTTTCTTCATCATCATTTGCCATGAAACAAGATTCCTCAATGTTGGCAAACAAGCAAAAATTAGTCGTCTCCTCTTGGGTAGTCTCTTCATCACTCTTAGCATCCTCAAGAATGTCATCCCAAGTGGTGGTGGTGGCGGCCATAGCTTTCCCTTTGCCTCTTTGATCATTTCTTGAAGAGTTGAAGTTATTGTTGTTGGAAGAGTTCTTGCTAGGGCAATGAGCAATGGTGTGCCCAAACTTTTTGCAATTGAAGCATCTACCATCATTTGCTTTGACAAACCTTCCATTGCTTTGTCTAGATTGGTTCTTCTTCATCCTTAGGAAGGATTGGAATTGCCTAGTAATGAGAGCCATATCATCATCATCCTCATTGTTCGTGAAGTCATCACCATCACTTACTTCAAGGATAGATGATTGAAGAGCTAGAGTTCTCTTCACTTGAGCATTGTCCTTCTCACTTTAAATTGTCTCATTCTCCTTCTTCATTGTCGTTTCATGAGTAATGAGTGAGCCTAGAAGCTCATCAATGTCAATCTCCTCAATGTCTTTAGCTTCTTGAATGACGGTGATTTTAGGACTCCATGAAGGTGGAAGAGCTAGAAGGATCTTTGACACAATATCATAATTAGGAATAACTTTCCCTAATGCTTGCAATTCATTCAAAAGATTAGTAAAACGAGTAAACATATCTCTAACATTTTCACCTTCTATCATCTTAAACATTTCATAGTCTTGTCTAATCATGAGAGCTTTGGAACGCTTAACTTGTTTGGTACCTTCATAAGTGACCTCAAGTTTTCTCCAAATTTCTTGTGCTGTGGCACATGATGAAACACGATTGTATTCACTAACATTAATAGCACAATACAATACGGTTTTTGCTTTAGAATTAATTTGGATAACTTTCATGTCATCTTCTGTCTAATCATCCAAAGTTTTGGGAAGAAGTTGCCCTTCGTCATCCTTTTTGAAAACATTTTGATTCTCTTTCATTATAACTTTCCAAATTCTCATGTCATAAGATTCAATCCAATTTTACATTCTATTTTTCCAAAATCCATAGTTTTCACCATCGAAAAATGGAGGTCTATCGGGGTTGGTTCCCATTTGATTTGCCATGATCTTTAGCTCAATAAATTTTGAAAAACAATGAGCACTTGCTCTGATACCAATTGTTGGCCCAAAATATACTCTAGAGGGGGGGTGAATAGAGTATAGGCAAATAAAAATACTTTCAAAAATGGGATACAAGATTTTTTGCAAACTTGAAATTTGATGAGTAGAATACAAGATTGAATATCAACTTAATGCAACAAGAAATAAATCAATAACTTAAAGTATAGAGATTGAGTTAGAGAATCAAACACAAAGAGCCTCAAGAACTCCGTCAAGAGGTTTAATCCACTAAGCAAACTCCTTCAAGGTGGAGAAACCTTTACAACTTGCCTTCTTTCAAGGTGGAAGACAACTCACCCACAAGAGTTCTCACAAAACCCTTACAACACTCACAATACAAGAGATTGAATATTGAATGATACAATGAATGCTTATCAAAGCTGATTTGTATTCAATACAAGAGCACAATAACTTCAAAAGAGATCAAATGGATGAAGCACAAGAGTTTTTAATCAATGAGAAGAGTGAATATTGAATGCTTGAGATTAATGGATGTAAGACAAAAGATTTAATCACAAGGTAAACAATAAATGATCACCAACTGTAGACATCCATTTTTTACCATGAGAAGGGTCATTAATGGTTGCCTTTGATTAGAGGAGAATTAGGGTGTTAAAACCCTAAGTTCCCAGTTTTACCCTTATAGGTAGTTAGTTAGAGGTCATTATCGCATGTAGATTTTTAAGTCAGATTGAGTCGATTCCTTTTGCATTAGGTTTTTAGAAATTCTAGGAACATCCCTGCAAAATTCCATGACATTCTAAGCTAGACTTGATAGAAAATAAGGCCTTTTGTGACTGAAGGACAGTACTGTCCTTTGAATCACAAAAGCCCTGAATGACTGTCGATCTTGTCTCGAATGGTCTCGAGGCTTTGACATAGACATGTAAAGTGTGTTTGGTAGCTAAGGTGATCAGTGGCAAGGTCTGTGGAGCCTTCTGGCTCATGATTAGCTCTTAAGGCTCAAAATGCCCTTTTAAGCCTAGATTAGGGTTTCGACCGGAAGAGATCGGGATTCGATATTTTTATCAAACCAAAGCCTTCAAAGGCTTCAAAACACTTTCCTAAAATATTTTAAAACTTGTTTCAAGAAGAAGAAATGATTTCGAAAGCAATCGGTTAGCAGATTCCAAAACCCTAATTTGGGCCCGGTAGGCCCTAAACAGCTAATCGGTCGACTTTTCCCTAAAAATTTGACCTTGGTCAATGCATTTTCACGTCAAACACTTCTTAAAACATGGAGAATCGAATCACGATCGTTTCGGCGCTTGAATCGTCAAATTTGGACTTAAAATGGGCCCGAAAAGCTGAAAAAAGCCGAAACCGGGTCGAAAGGGGCTGAGACAGGCCCACATAGGGCAAATTTGGGATGGAGGATCGATGACCGTCCACCTAAGGATGGCCAACCGTCCATGAGGGACGGCCAACCTGTCCTAGAGTGGATGGTCAACGACCACTTTGCCCAATAACTGCTATTCTTCAGTGATTTTTCTGCCCGAGACTCTTCCAAGCCTTACCATGTGTCCAGTTCGGCCATGAGAAATTTGGGATGAGTTTAAACACCTTGGAAGACTGGTTAGAGCCCTTGGATCATTCCTAATAGATTTAAACTCAGCCATTGATCACTTTCAGGCCTCCCTATAAATAGAGGGCTCTGAAATCAGTTTTAACACACAGAATTAGCTTTAAAGAGTTAAGCTTGGAGAGTAGAGGCTTGAGAAATTGCACAAGCTTCCCCTATAGCACTCTAGCTAAATTTTTAAATTCCTTGAGGTCCTTGGAGTCCTTAAAACTTGAAGAAGAGGCTTAGAGCAAGAGGGAAGGAAGCAAAGAGGTTAGTAAAGTTTTATAGTTTGTTTAAAGTTTTGTATTATTATTATTATTATTCTTCTTCTCTTTTATGTCTATGTTGTGTTAGGATTAAGTACTTAGAATAGGTTTTCATATTACTCTAGTATGCATGATAGGGATTAGTTTATGCTAGGATAAAAGTTTGCATATCTCTCTTTGTTCAACCTTTCATTCTTATTCTTTTATTCTCCTTCCATGATCATACCATATTAGTATTAGGATTTATTTTATGTCTAGAGTATATGATAATATATTATTTTCATGCATGTTATTTTCTTAAAGTTAGGAAAGCATATTAATCCATCTCTTTGAGTCTTGTTACCATGTTAGGATAAGTTTGAATGATGCATGTTAATAGTTTAGGTTTATGTCATTACTTTAATCATGTCTTGTTTGGAGTACCATATGAATCGTGATCGAGGGAGCAAGCTAAGGTAAGTCCCTTCCCTTATGTTAAAAAATTGGTATTTTCAAATATAATGCACGATTGTTGTGGCATATCATACTAGGTTGCATATTAGGTCATTTACACTCCCTTTATTCTTTTATTTTATGGGTTTTAAACCCACTTTTTGATTACTTTCAAATCTGTCCATGGATTTAAAGTGGCCTTAAAGTGGATTAAAACTCACTTTTTTTAGGTCCAAACTAACTTAGAAACATGCCTAGGTTCCCATAGCTAATTTAGATTGCATTTAGGACATTATCATGCATTGTTTACCTACTTGATTACATTTTTTATTTATTTTCCAGAATTTTCCAGCATGTATAATATTAGTATAATAGGTATTTAGACTAACCTAGGACTAGCTAGAAACCCTAGGATTAGGGGGGGTCACTTGACCCCACTTAGGACTTTTCTTTGTTGTAAGAATGACAATAAGAATAGAGTTCTATTTTACCTAGGAATCTACTTCGAGAACAATTCTAAAAAGTGATTTTTAAAGAATTCAAAATGGAATGAAATTCCATCTCTCATAACAAAGTGTTTTAATCAAACTCAAACTCTCGAAGCTAGAGTCCAAGATAAGATAGAATCTCTACGATTATGTGGTTTATTACAATAGGAGAGTCCTAGCTAGGGTAATCGAACTACTTGGACTTTGATCTTTATCAAGAAATTGGTAAGGTACGTAGGCAGTCAATAGGGCGCAAGTCCAATCTTAGGTTGACTCTTGTCTCCTAAGGTCATTAGGATTTTTATTTATTTTCATTATTATCTATTATTATTATTATCTAGTATTATATACATTACTTTCTTGGTTGATTAGATATGATAGGTTGCTTTTATGAGATTTTGATAAAGCCCATTAGTAATTAGGAGACCTTTAATTAGGGCGAGGTGGGTGCCTACAAGGAGTTCCTTGGAACCTTCCCACTTCGTAACCTAGCCCCCGAATCCAACTTTGATTCAAAGACCATGCTTTTCCAAAATATGGGGTCAATATTTTATTGAAAATAAAACTCTTTTTTGTGGTTTCCTTGTTCCCTAAAAATAAGGTGGCGACTCCCTGTTTTTTATAAACTCTTATCCTTTTTCAAAAACCCAATTTTGAGTGGATAATAGAGAAGGATAAATGTGGATAATAGAGAAGGATAATAGAGAAGGATAAATCGAGACGGATAATGAATAATCCACAATCCACTCAATACCTCAAAGTGAATGAGAGGCCTCCCGATCCATTGAGATATCTCTGTTGGCTGGTTCACACCAACCTTCAATATATAGCCATCCAAAACCCAAGTGACCGTTTGAAACCCTAGAAGTCGGATTAGGAAAGTTTTAGGGTGGTTGGGGAACATTTAATGCTTGAATGACTAATTTAAGAAAGAGCCGTTTTGAAGTTGCAGAACCCTTAGTCGACTAATACAAGCTTGTTAGTCGACTAACAAGGCATTTTCAAAGGCATTTTTCATTCCCGGGCTCGGTTAGTTGACTAGGACAAGCTTGTTAGTTGACTAGCTAAGCAAAAATCATAAAGTTCAAAATCTGGGTTTGTTAGTCGACTAGGACAAGAGGGGTTAGTCGACTACCAACTTAAACACATTTGGGAAATTTTGATCCGGGATCGGTTAGTCGACTAGCCAAGGGCGGTTAGTCGACTAGAAAAATTGCAACCAAAACATAGCTACTGACCTTCCATTAGTCGACTAGCAAGAGAGGTTTAGTCAACTAAGAAATCATTAGTCGACTAGTCAAGGGTGATTAGTCGACTAACTTAGAATTTCATAAACATTATATTGTTTCTGTACTCCAATTAGTCGACTAGGACTAGATGGGTTAGTCGACTAGTGAAGTTGTAAAGGCAATAATTCGAAATTTCTAAGTCAAAATCATCACTAAACACTTTGACAAGTTAACTAAGTATTTCAAAACATTTAACGTCAATTTTGAAAGCAATTTAAGCATGAATGCTAATGCACAATGAGATGTGAAAAAGTTTTCTCTTGAGCTTTACACAATTGATCATGAGAGAAGTCTTACAAAGAATTCCTAAAGTATATGTAGATCAACTTGACTTCAATTTGGCCTATATGAGCTTTGAGCAAGTCTTCAAGTTGGCCTTCAAGGATTAAACATCTCTGAATTGCTTTGACACTTGTAGTTTATCACCATGAGCTTTGATTTGAATAAAGATCACTTCAAATGCTTGATGAATGTTGATGAAGACTCCAAAGACAATCTATGGATACATAACACTCAACCATTTGTTAGAGGAAATGTATGGTTTAGTTATCATCAAAATAAGGTCAAGGACCTTAGGGCTAACAAAGTGGTTGTATCTTTGCTGGATAGATTGATAATGGATAGACGGCCCTTGTTATAAATATACATTAGTAAATAGCTACCGCATGGGCTGAATTATTTTGACAAACTTCTTCATATGTCTTTAAATTGTCAAGTTGATTATTGACCTTTTAAAGGTTGTCTTATAGATCATTTTGGTTGCTACTTGATTGGAAAACTTTCAAGGAGATATTCTATGTGCTGGAGTAGAAGTATTCATGTTTCATTTATTGGATTTGGGAATTAGGACAATGTGTGTTTTCCCTTCAAGGAGGGGGGGGGGGGGTTGGGCCTTAGACTCATTTCCCATTTTAATGAAGCTCTCTAAGCTAAATGGCTTGGGAGGTTTGCGCTAGAAAGAGAGTTTAAGAAGGTAGGTAGTGGTGTGGAAGTATGATAGTCTTGGAGGTAAGTTGGTTTAAAAGGAGGAACTAAATTAAGTTGGATTTACAGTTTAGATTACACTAGGTTTTTACCTAGACTGGAACTGAATTTTTGTTCAAAAAATGGAAACCTATTATTTGCCTTTAGGGATATGTGTGACACCATTAAACTTATATGTTATGTTTAAATTGCTTTTTTGCCTTCATTAAGTTAATGATCAAATATTGTTTGCTTTGAAGCAGATTTTGAAAAAAAGATGTGATCATCCACTTCTCATGACGAAGAGTGCTGTTGAAGATTTACTAGACGAGATGGGTTTAACACTAAATTAGGATGACCTTGGTGTGGCAGAAAAATTGGCTTTCTTGTACATTGGAACTTTTTTTTTTTTTTTTTGTAAATGTTGTTCAATTGTTGGGTCTTTCAAAATATATGTCAAAAAACCATTTAAAATTGTGAATAAAGGTTTCCATTTTTGTATGGTTGAGAATCATTTAAAATTAGGTCTTTCAAAATTTTTCCAATAATTTTATTCTATTATTATTATTATTATTATAATTTTTTGCCAAAATTTTTAGCAGGGGCCGTTGATCCTCATTAAAGGTATGTTGGTCGGCATTGCTAAAGAGTCTATTTTAGTAAGGGTCATGGTCGTTGCTAAAGGTTTTAGCCACGGTATGCTTTAGTAGTATGCTTTAGTAACGCCTAGTAAGGGTCGGCCAATCCTAACTAAAGTTTTTAGCAACCCAAAATTGGGTTTTTGTAAGGATAGTCGACCCTTACTATAGGCAATTTTTCTTGTAGTGCTACCATGCTTTATGTGTTTCTAGAATTATATATTTCATATAATAATTGATGTCATGTCACCTTTTCTTCTAAATATGAGAATGATTATTAGGTGTTCATATTTACTTCCTTTGTTGGTAGAAATCTAAAGTAAAAAAGAAACTTTTATACATACAAAATCATTACTTCTAGGCATTATTTTCTATATAAAATTAGAAAAAGGAACACAACCGTATAT
>JAESVK010045265.1:0-25715 GCA_017140935.1 Hamamelis virginiana
ATTTGAGGATCCAATGCTATGTTGACCTTGTGGATTTTGCACGGGTTGAGAGGGAAACTTTCCTTTCTCTTGTTGAAGTACACCCAAAGTGGTGGTCAACTTAGTCAATTGGGTTCTCATATCCCCCATGGCTTGATTAGTTTGAGCTAGACCTTGCACAAGTTGTGCAATCACATCATCATAGTTTCTCTTGTGGGGTGGTAGGTATGAGTTAACCGGTGGTGGACCAAAATTTTGGTTAGGGTTTGATGGAAACCCTTGACCTTGATAGTTGGGACCTTGACCTTGATTTTGAAAACCTTGGTTTTGAAAATTTTGATTTTGGAAATTTTGACTTGAAAAACCTTGGTTACTTTGAAAAGGATTTGGATTTGGATTGCTTTGGCTTGAGGAAGCATTTCCTCCATCACTCTTCCAACTAAAATTGTTTACTCCACCCCGGATTGTAAGTTTCAGAAAATGGAGAGTTGAAGGGCTTCCTTTGGTAGTTGAGAGCATTAGCTTGCTCGATTTGGATGGCTCCCTTGACTTGGGGAAGATTAGGGCAATCATTGGTAGAATGAGTGGGATCATCACAAATTATGCACAAGTCCTCAATCCTAGGTGCCGTAGGCACTTTACGTACGGTGCTCACCTCACTCACTTTTTGTAACTCTATGGCCTCTAATTTCCTAGTCAATGTAGCAATTTTGGCTTGGAGGTCATCATTATCCTTCACATGATGTTTTCCTCCTCCAACGGGTACATTTTGCACTCTAGCGGCATCAAGAGAGGTATTAGTCTCCCAATTCCGGGCATTCTCTGCTATAGAATCAAAACACTGTATGGCCTCTTCAGGGCTCTTCTCATAAAACTGTCCCCCACTCATCATTTGGATATATTGCTTGTTTTCTAAAGAAAGTCCTTGATGAAAGTAGCCAATGATCTGGCCTATATCCAAGCCATGATGAGGGATAGCATTAAGAAGTTCTTTGTATCTTTCTCATACAGTTGCAAAAGATTCACCCGGTTTTTCAGAAAAATTTTGGATTGCTCTCAAAAGTGCATTAGTGCGCCCTGGAGGGAAGAATTTATCAAGAAAAATACGTTGCATGTCACTCCAATTGTGGATTGAATTAGGAGTAAGAGAGTGAAACCATATTTTCGCTTTGTCCTTAAGAGAGAAAGGGAATAAAACCAAGCATATGATGTGTATGGGTGATCCTGTAGAAAGGAACGCGCTACACACATCCTCAAAATCTCTCATGTATGTATAGGGATTCTCAGAATCAAACCCTCTATATTCAGGGAGAAGACGAATCATCTCCGGTCTCATGGGAAAATTGTTGGCCTCTTGAGGTAGGCAAATGCATGAGGGTGTGGTAGTTCTTGTAGGTCTCAGAATCTCTCTAAGAGTCCTCCCTAAATTAGCCAAAGGGACAGGGGGTTCTCTATATGGTTGAGCATGAGGATTAGGATTCCCCCTTCCCACCGCCGGGGTTGCCGGTGGTACAACACCATCTCCTTGTCTCGGAGGGTCATAAGGTCTTTAAGGGTCATGAGGCAACCCTTGGTCATTTGGATTTATAGGAAAATGTTGATTTTCGGTGTGCTCCATTGAAGGAGTGGAAGGTAAGTGAAATAGACGTCTTGCTATTGGATTTCTTGGAGCTTGTTGAGGTGTAATTCTTACAAGTCGGTGGTGCTCATCATGAATCCACACCGACATGCACTAATTTCACCCCAACCAAAATATTCACAACAATTATGTACATCAAGAATTTTTGCATAAATTAAAAGAGGGAAAAGAACTTACCGGATTTGCAATGTAATTGCAAATTACCACTAGCTCTCTTCGAATCGAATTAGAACGCTCGCCACTCCCCGGCAACGGCGCCAATTGCTTGAACTTAAAATGAGGTTGTGCGCAATAGAATCCCAAGCGTAGGAATCCACCGGTCGTCAAGCAATAATTTCTAGGAGTCCCTAGGTCATGTCCACAGGGAGTGGAATAGGTTCTACTCGATTCTTAAGTCTTGCTACCCAATAAATGCAAAGAAAATGTAAAACATGGGGGTTTGTTTGTTGTGAAAGATTTGTACCAAATTAATGGCAATTTGAGAATTAAAACTTGTGAAATGAAGGGGGTGGATCCTATGGGTTCATTCCTTCCAAGCCTTTGGTAAATGAGCTTTCTACTAAACTCAACCAAGATTCCATTTACCCTATGGTCTTGGTTGGAGGATTTGACAATAGATGCTTAAATAAAGTGAAATAAATGATAGAATAAAGTTCAAAACTCTCTTGGGCATTTTCACAAACAAGTAATTTGCATATGTGCTCATAAACCAAACACAACAAGCTTAACTAGTCATAAAATGGTCATGAATATGAAATTACAAGGATTCAAAAGATGAGAGAGTGTTTAGACTTCATTCCATTGACATTTGAAAGCTTTTGAGATGAGAGAGCATCATTTACCTAGGGCTTGGAGAAGAAATCCACCATAGAACCCACCTTTGGGTGATTAGCTAGCCATACATAGGAGTAAATGCACAAAGAAGGACAATAAATGCATAAAAACTGAAATAAATACTTCTATATTACCAAAAAGATGAAAATACAAGGTCTTCAAGCCACAAGTGAGATGAAACAACCAAATCTATGGATTACAAGTGAAATAAAGCAAGAACTAACTAAATCTAACATAAACCAAGTGATTAAACTAAGGATTAACTACTCTAGAGGGAAATCTAAGAGAGAAATTAAAAGCCCTAAAAAATCTATGAAGAAAACCTAAGAGAAGAAGAAAACTAAGAGAGAGAAACCTAAAATTTGTAACCTCCTCTCCTCTCCACGGCTGCTGGGTAAAAACCCACATTCCTTGCTTGAGGTTATCATAAAGTTGGAAGGAATTACAAGTTTGCCACCGAAAAGTGAAAAACAGAAGTCTGCTGCGGGGGCCCTCTACTACCGGTAGTAAGTTCACTACCGGTTGAAAAGCTTACTGGTTCCCTGCTTGAATTCCCTGATAAATCCCATTACTGGTAGTAAGGTTCTACTTCTGGTAGTGAGGAACAACTTGAGCCAAAAAAGCTTCGTTTTGCTTCCAAACTTCACTAAGCTCAATCCAATAATGCTCCAATACTTTGCGACAAAAAGGATCGCCGAAAAAGAGGGCCTTCAACCCACTCTTTGACAACAAAAACCTATAAAACACTAAAAAGTAATCATTAAATCAAATGCAACAAAAGAATGATATTTGAATTAAAATATATGACAAAATGGGGATAAAAGCAATGCTAAATATGTAATTTATGATGCTAATCAGTTTTCAACTAAAAATTCATCATTTCATGTGAACTTTCCTATTCACAATTGCTCAATTCTCACTTTGGTATGCACCAAATACTCTTTATTTCTTATCAATTCACCAAATATCATTCAATCTCAATCAAATGCATTTTCCTAAATTTTGAAAGAAAATGAGTCAAAACAGGTAACTTTCTTTCTACTCTTTCAATCACTGATGATTTCATTCTTCACCATTCTCACCTAAGCTTTGGGTTTACAAGCTTCGAGCCAGCCTTCACAGGAGCACCATGGATCAAGAGAGGATCACGAGGCATCGGGTTCATGGGGAACGAGGAAATCATCCCGGCGGAGATGATTTTGTACTGTTAGGCCTATAGGAGGCCTGCTTAGGATTTTCTATGTAATTATTTTTCTATGTATGCACTAAAAACCCTGAGTGGCATGTAATTTCATCCTAATGAGAATACAAATATGTTTCAATTGCTTTTTTGGTTCAATTTTAACTCGAAAATGGGTCAAAAGTGACGAAAATTGAGCGAAAAGTCAAACCAGACGTCAAAAAACCTCAAAAAGGTCAAAATTAAGCAAAAATTGAGATCAGGGATGGATGACCATCCCTCCATGGACGGTTGGCCGTCCCTAGGGGATGGTTGGCCGTCCTTTGGAGGATGGTCATCGACCATGGTTCACATTTTTTGATTATTTTGACGCTTTTTAACTTTTGGAGTGTTCTATTTCGCTTCTAGATTCTTTTGCCAAAAAGCTATAAAAACGCATCTCTAGGCTCATTTTCATTACCCTAAACACAATGGAAGCTCTCAAGTTGATTATCAACCTATTCATAACAAGAATGCGGGCAGAGGATAAGAGGGTGTTCGAACGATTCGGCTTGTCTTCGTGGTTCTTTCTCTGTCATGTAAAGCTTGAAGACAAACTTCTCAACTCTGTGATCCATTTCTGGGACTCTGATCTTCATGTGTTTCGTTTCAACTATGAAGAGGTATGTCCTTTATTTGAAGAGTTTTGTGCCTTGATGAATATCTCTGTTAATGGTCCTTTCATCTTTCCTACCATTCGTCGAGATTATTTCCAAACCTTTTCTTCTCGCTTTGAACTCTCACCTAGGGAAGCTTCTTCATATATCCATGAAAACTCCGTTGATCTTCTCAAACTAGCTTCATTTTTCTTGAGGGAATGGGGAAAACCACTAGCTCTTCATAGGCCTACCCAATCAGCACTCGCCTTATGCATAGTGGGTTGTTTTCTTGTTTCGAATGGAACCATCTTCATACCCATTGAAACATGTGAACTCATTCTGCCATTGTCACAGTCTCATAACATCATCCCCTTGGTGCTAGCTGAAACTCTAAACGGGCTTGACCACTTCTACTCCAACTCTGCTTCTTGCATTAGGGGTAGCCCCATTCTTCTTCAGATGTGGTTGGCTAAGAGACTCAAGTTGATTACTCCTTGTGATGGGCCAAAACACTTGTCCCACAACTACTGTTCACGTAAGCTTTTGTTTCTTGAGCATCGCTCTATTCAGGATATGATCATCTTCTTTTCCCCTCTGACTTGGGAAGATATTCAGTGGCATGTGGCCATATGGGATTGTAGTGAAGAGTATGTATTACATACTTCGGGATGTTGTCAGGTGAAGCTTATGGGCCTAAAGCATACATCTTTTTACTGGGCCGTGCTCAAATCAATCTCCCTCTCAAAGGGCATGTTCATGGGGTAGAGGTGGCTACTCCTTCTTTGGTATCTTGGGCTATGAAGAAATGGGCTTCAGGCTTATGTATGAGTCAGGTAGGGGAATGCAATAGGCCTTTTAGACTTGATGGGGAGTATCGGGCTTGGCTTAAACAGGACTTGGGTTCAAAGGTGCAGGCTATGAAGGATAAGGTTCAAAGCCTCGTTTATGGTTCTCAAGTTGCAGCTCAGTCAGCAGGTTCATCACTTCCACCAGGTGCATCACGAGTTAAGAGAAATAGAGAAGATGAGAATGAAGCCCAAGCCCGCGGAGAGAGAAGGACTTAGAGTAGATTAGGGATTACTTTTTTACTTTTCTAAGCAATGTAATATTTGAAGAAAGTAGGAATTATGAGAACACATGGCATGTAATAGATCTTTAAAAAGGTTTCTACCCTTTATGGATGAATAAATATCAATTTTATTAAAATCTCAACAAACATCCTTTAATAATTACAATTGAAGCAAACTCTTGATGTTTTTACAAGAAATTGACCGCACCCAAAGTAACTTTATGGGTTGCCTACGTATCCCCGTCCTTGATGCAATGCTTTGTCATTTTTCTCTAACTCTTTGTGATATTTGGGGAATCAGGTCTTCGTAGTTCATGAATCAAATTGAAGAAGTCCACTTCTTTTTTTTTACTTGCTCTAACTTTTGCCTAAGCAGCCTTTTCAGGTTTTCTACTTAGCAAGCTTAATTTTTTTATTATTTTTTATTTGAATACCCTAACTTTTGCCTAGGCAGCCCTTTCGGGTTTTCAACCTAGCGGGCTATTTTTTATATTTTTTTTATATTTTTTTTATATGTGGTACTTCTTCAATTGATCCAAATTAGTAGGTTGAGAGAATTCATTCCCATCAATTTCTGCAATCTTCATGGCTCCGCCTGACAATATTTCTCTGATGATGTAAGGGCCAACCCATGTGGGCTTGAACTTTCCTCGCAGGCCATGGATCGGTGCTCGGATCTCCTTTAGTACCAAATCCCCTTTCTTCAAACCTCTGTGCTTCACTTTCTTACCAAACGCCTTGGTTATTCTTCTTTGATACCCCTGAATGTGGTACAGTGCTCTCAATCGCCTTTCATCCAGTAGAGCTAACTCTTCATACCGGTTTCTCACCCATTCTACCTCCGCCAGTTGACTCTCCATGGCAATTCTTAACGACGGGACTTCTGACTCTATAGGCAATACAGCTTCCATCCCATATATGAGCGAAAAAGGTGTAGCCCCGGTTGATGATCTAATGGAAGTACGATATCCCCACAGTGCTAATGGTAGTTTCTCATGCCAGTCATTGTAAGTCTCGGTGGTCTTTTTCAGAATTGACTTGAGATTCTTATTTGCTGCTTCGACAGCCCCATTCGTTTGTGGTCTATAGGGAGATGAACGGTGATGCTTGATACCATACTTTTGTAAGAGCGCTTTGGTTTCTTTTCGAAAATGTTGTCCATTGTCAGAGATGAACTCGTGGGGCACTCCATACCTGTAGATGATGTTATTCTGTATGAATCTTGCTACTTGCTTGGCATTTAACGTCTTGTAGGATGCAGCTTCTACCCACTTAGTGAAGTAATCTATGGCGACCAGGATGTACTCGTGTCCATTCGATGCTGCAGGGGTTACCTTGCCAATAATGTCAATGCCCCATGTTGCAAATGACCATGGCAAAGACATGGTAGTGAGTGGCATCGAGGGTTGATGTTTTCCACTTGCAAACACTTGACACTTATGACATTTCTTGACATGTAGGTGACAATCCCTTTCCATGGTTGACCAGTATTACCCTAACCTCACGCTCTTCTTAGCTAGCATGTATCCATTCATATGCCGAGCCCCAGCCCCTTCATGTACTTCCAATACTATTCTTTCAGCTTCTTGTTCATTGACGCATAACAAATGCACTCCATCGTGTGATCTCCAGTATAGCTTCCCTCCACACAGAATATATTGACTGGCTAACCTTCTTATGGTCTTTCTGTCTACAGATGACACCTCTTTCGGATATTCTCCTTTTTCTACAAACTGTTGGATATCATAGTATCATGGCTTTCCATCATTCGGCTCTCTTTCTTGGATAACACAACAATAGGCCGGTTCTTCTCAGGACTCAATAATGAGAGGAGTTACACCTTCATCTTTAGGGATATCTACCATGCATGCTAGAGTGGCTAAGGCATATGCAAACTTATTCTTTAACCTGGACAGATAAAAGAAGTTAATTCAACGGAATTCTTTCACCAAAGTCTCCAAGTATTTATGGTAGGGTAGCAACTTCTTATCCCGAGTCTTCCATTCTCCTCTAGTCTGACATATGATCAAGGCGGAATCCCCATATACTTCCAATTCTTCCACACCCAATTCCAAGGCAGCTTCCAATGCTAGGATACAAGCTTCATATTTAGCTATATTATTAATAGCATCGAAGGATAACCTGACAGATAATGGTATCAAGTTATTCTCCGGTGTGACTAACAACACGCCTATTCCACATCCTCTCTTATTATAAGCCCCATCAAAGAAAACTTTCCAAGGCTCCTTACTTAATTCTAGAATCTCTTCGTCGGGGAAATGGTACTCAGATGGTCTTTCTACTGACGATGGATGCTCTGCTAGAAACTCTGCCACCTCCCTTCCTTTCACTGATTTCTGCACCACATATTGAATATCGAATTCTGATAATAGCAATAACCAACTGGCTGTCCTATAGGATAATACTGGCTTCTCCAATAAGTACTTCAGGGGGTCCATGCGACTAATGAGTTGCACTTGGAAAGACAGCATGTAATGGCGGAGCTTTTGGGTAACCCGCACCAATGCCACACGTGTCTTCTCTAATGCGTCATATTTAACCTCATAGTCAGTCATCTTCTTACTCAAATAGTACACCGCATTCTCCTTTCGAGATTCTGGGAGATACTGAGCTAACATAGCTCCCATCGCAGTTTCAGTGAGTGCTAAATAAAGTAGCAAAGGCTCACCATGTAGCGGGGGAACTAATATTGGTGGGTTGCTCAAATACCTCTTAATGGTTTCAAAGGCTTCTTGGCACGCGTCATTCCACTTCGTGAGCACATCTTTCTTAAGAAGCTTAAAGATAGGCTCACAAATCATGGTCAGTTGTGCTATGAATCGACTGATAAACTGAACTTTGCCTAAGAATCCTCGAATCTCTTTTTCTGTCTTTGGTGGCTGCATCTCCGTGATGGCTTTAAATTTCTCGGGTCGACTTCTATTCCTTTCTGAGTGATCATAAACCCCAGCAACTTCCCCACAGTTACTCCGAAGGTGCACTTTTGAGGATTCAATCTCAGGTTATATTGCTTGATTCTTTGAAGGAACTTACTTAGAGCATCAAAATGACTTTCTCGATCCTTAGACTTCACTATCATATCATTCACATACACCTCCACTTCCTTATGAATCATATCATGTAATAAGGTGGTTGCCATCCTCTGATAGGTAGAACCGGCGTTCTTTAGGCCAAAGGGCATAACTCGATAACAGAAGGTTCCCCATTGAGTGATGAAGGAAGTTTTCTCCATATCTAGAGGGGCCATCTTTATCTTATTATAACCTGAGAACCCGTCCATAAAGGATTACAGAGCATGATCGGCGATGCTATCTACCAGGATATCTATGTGTGGCAATGGGAAATCATCTTTAGGACACGCCTTATTCAAATCTCGGAAGTCTACGCACATTCTAACCTTCCCATCTTTCTTAGGCACCGGCACAATGTTAGCTAACTACTCGGGGTATTCCACTACTTGGAGAAATCCAGCGTTCATCTGTTTTACTACTTCATCCTTGATTTTCAGTGCCCACTCTGGCTTCATTCTTCTTAATTTCTGCTTCACCGGCTTAATCCCCGGATTAGTAGGGATAAAGTGTTGTACTATGTCGGTGTCTATTCCTGGCATATCCTTGTACGACCATGCAAATACTTCTATGTTTTCTCTCAACAATCCTACCAACTTTTCTTGTTCTTGTGATGACAGAGTTGCCCCAATGTTAATAATCTTAGGCGATTCATCGGATCCTAAATTAACTGATATTAATTCATCCACATCAGGTCGAGCATGTTCCATTTCCCTTCGTTGTTCAAACTCAGGGGAACACCCTCTCTAGGATCTATATTCATGTCATATATACTCATAGAAGACAGAAGACATAAGCTACAAATGCAAAGAATGAAGAAAAATAGTATTTTATTAATCGTGAAGAAAGAAGAATAACAAAAACTAAACTATCATTCGCCTCTTAACAAAGGAGGGATGATTTTTTTGAAAAAGGAAAAACAAGAGTCATATTCTATGATCCTATGGAAAGAAAGTATAGAAATCCTACAAGCTATCATCTGATGGGAGTGAATCTTCCGTGACTGAGTCTTCAACTCGAGGCTCATACTCAAGGCTCCAGTTGGTCAATGGACTTATGGTATCTTAAATGAGATGGATAGGATTGGGTTCATGAACATGCTCTTCGATGCAGGCGATCTCTTTGAACATAGCCCCTATGGCGACTTCATCGATATGGTTGACCCAGTCAAACTTTGCATGCTCTCCGGCTGTGATGGTAGTTGGAGAGAGAGGTAATGGAGTGTTGAAGAAGATTTCAAACCCAGGAACTCTAGTTTTCTGATCTTCAAGGTAAATGGGCTCGGGGAACCCACAATAAGGGAAATCATCCCCTTCTTTGACAAAAGCCCCATTCAGAGTGGGCCGGTAAGGTTTTAAAGTGAGGTTAGGGACTCGTCCCTCTTCTTTGGCCAACTGTCTTTCTCTTCTTTTCTGTGCCATCTCTTTTCTGTCAACTTTAGTACTTTGATACCCCAATCCGAAAGGGTAGATTGCTGAGGGGTACTCGATAGAATCAGGCGTGCCTTGATGACGACGACCTAAGCCCATTCCTGGAAAGAAGCCCATATTCTTCATGATCTGACCCACTTGCATATTCCCATATGGACTACAGTCTAGCACCATTTTCTCTTTACATCCAGATTCAACCTCTACACACTGTATGTATTCAAAGCCTGTCAATGGTACTTCTTCAATCTCTGGCTTGATCTCACAGATAGGTACACGGGTAGGAGTGATCTCAGAATCTCCCTTTAATGTTACCACTGAGCCTTTGTAGGGGAACTTAACCTTTTGATGGAGGGAAGAAGGCACAGCCCCAATTGGATGGATCAAAGGCCTACCAAGTAGAAGATTGAAACAAACGGGCACGTCTAGTACTTGGAAATCGACTTGTAACTCTACAGGCCCAATAGCTAGATATAAAGTGACCATGCCCACTACTTCTCTTCGAGTGTTATCATATGCTCTCACAGTCTGCCCTGACGGTTTGAATTCTGACGGTTCGATGCCTAAGGAAGTGGCGGTGCTGAGAGGACATACGTTCAAGGCTGACCCATTATCTATCAACACTGTAGGAATTCTCTTGCCCATAGTATCCACCGTGACATACAAGGCTTGCAAATGATGAGGTCCTTTCTTTGGAAGGTCTAATTCGGTGAAGGATATTGACTGCCCATGCTGAACTGGATTGACCAAACTGACTAAACCCTCTGGTGAAGTATCGATGGGAATCTGAACCTGGTTAAGTAGCCTGAGTACTGTCTGCCTGTGCTTTTGAGAAGCCATTAAAAGTCCCCAGATGGTGATGTTGGCTTGAGTACGCTTGAGCTGTTTCAGTATCTCTTCCTCTTCTTCTTGAACTTCGGTGCGTTGAGATCTTTCTAACTCTCCCAAAGGATTGTCAGATTCCAAGTTGGCGGGCTTGAAATGACGACCTCCTCTAGTGACATGGTTAACATCTTCCTCATCACTGGCCCAAATATCTGCTATCTCCTCAGGTGTGCTCATCAAATCTTCCCACTCTATGATATCAATCTCATTCTCTGACCCATCATCTATGGTAGACTCGGCAGAAGTCGAACTTGATTCGAAATACTGGGTGACCCATGGTTTCCTTGGATAGACGGTTTGGTAATGGGTTTCCCCATTCGCATCGGTGATCTTGGTTGTGAAATATTTCCTATAGATACTCTTGCTAGCTTTCTCAAAACAGATGAAGTTTGGATCTTTGGGTTCAATATGAGCCACAGGAACGTCTTCTTTAAGTGAGTCAGGATTATCATCCCAACCAGAAGGAGCAATGGGTTCTTCACAAGTGGATTTCTCAAATGTGGGCTTCTCCATCTTAGGGTAAAGGACATAGAAATCGAACTTTCCACTAGGTTCCCCTAACAGGCCCACTTCGGGATCTCCGGCCTCATATATTTTTCGTAACTCCCATTGGCTAGTCCCAGTCTTGGAGAAGGCTTTCTTGGTTCTAGCTTTAGGTCTAATGAGTTCAGTCTTTGTCATTTCAGCTTCACAAGACTTTTCAGGGTAGAGAACGTAGAAGCTGAACCTTCCACTCCTTTCTGTCAACAAATCTACACAAGGATCCCTAGCTTCAAATCTTTCTTTGAGAAACCACTGACTAGTACTATTCTTTGATTAGTGATCCACTTTGCGAGGTTTGGGAATCCTATTCGAACTAAAACCCGGGAATGTATCTTTTTCAAACTGTCTCCATGAACGATAAAGTCCTCTTGGGCTAGGGAAGGGTTGAGGGATTTCAATCAGACCTTGATCAATGAACCCTTGTACTATATTCCGCAATGTATCACATGATTCTGTGTCATGGCTATGGGTGGCATGGTATTGGAAGTAAAACTTTTTGGGTCTTGGCTTGTATGGGGTAATGAGCCCACGGCCTTGACAGTGATGGAACATTTCAGTTATGGAAGTAGGGAATGAATGGTGAGGGCGGATAGGCTCACGATGGACATAAGGGTCGGCATGTATGACATTGATATTTGCTGGTGGTGGGACAGCATGGGTAGGAAGTGGATTTTGGGTGACATTGGGTTGAGAATGTGGGGAAATGGTTTTGTTATCTATGAGGTCTTGGATTTCATGGCGAAGACGGAAGCAACGGTTGGTAATATGGCCTTTGGATTGATGGAAATGGCAGTACTCATTTTCATTGTAGTTCTTGGGTAATGGGTTGGGTGTAGGTCTGGGTTCAAGAGGTTGGAGCAGGCCTCGAGCTTTTAATTTCTCGAAAACCTTTTCCAATGGCATGTAGAGTTCGGTGAATTTTCTGGATAATTTATTTCCTAAGGAAAAGGGTTGGGTAAGTGGGGCAGGTTGAGATATGGCATTGACTTCGGTAGCATTCCCATTGATGACGGGTCGGCGGTTCTTATAAGGTTCATCAGTTCGAAGAGCTCCATCAGCTAGAGCGTCCTCTACTTGGGTACCAGCAGCAACCAAAGCTCGGAAATTTGGGAGATATTGGAAAAACATGTGTTTATGATACACTGAGAGCAAGTTCTTCACTATCATGCGGATCTGTTCCTCTTCCTCAGGGCGGTTAGCCATTTTAGAAGCTTTGGCTCTCCAGTGGGTGAGGAAAGCAGAGAAAGTTTCCCTTGATTCTTGTTTAGTAGTCTCCAAGTCCCTTCTAGTGATATCAACTTCTGTGTTATACCGGTAATGATTGCTAAACTCAGTGCATACATCCTCCCATGTCTTCATTCTAGACTCATCTAGTGACAGAAACCATTTCAGAGCGGATCCAGCTAGTGTCTCATGGAACATTTGGGCTAGTAGGTCATCATCAGCCTCTCGTGGGTGCATGGCTCTCACATACATCTTCAGATGGGTCTTAGGACAACCCATTCCATCAAACTTCTCTAACTCAGGCATTCTGAAATAAGTGGGCATACGGGCCTTGGGGAACAAAGACAATGAAGACATGTCCACCAAATCATCAGACTTCCTGATACCTTTCAAGGCTTTTTCCAGGGCTTCCACCTTACTACTCAACAGTATAGGCTCAGTGGAAAAGAAAGCAGGGGTCTTGGGTTTGGACTCTTTTTCCAGATCAACAGGCTGAATAAATTCTGCACGGGGCCTAGTGGGTTCAGTGATTGTTTTAGGCCTAAGGAAACATTCCTCTTCATCAACATTCTCAAACAAGGGATTAGTATGGGCTCGCATCTTATCTTCCTCTTCTTTCTGGTGAACTAACTCTTGAACCACTTTTAAGAATGCCTCAATCTTCTCATCAGTCGTCTTTCCACTATTTCCAATAGCGGTAAGGGTATGATCCTCATTACTAGACATCTTTGAATCGACAGGTAGACCCTTAAATAACCGACCGCTAGAATCACGACGCCAAGCCAGAATGCTGGGAAAAGGAAAAGGTTTGAATCAACTAAGAGCTTCTAGTGTGAAAATGGATGAATAAGAATAATCTCACATGCTCACAAAAGTATAGGCCTAAAGCCTACAGATCAACCTTCACATTCTATGAAAAATGGGCCTAAGGCTTGAGTACGAATCTCATTCTCACAGCTCACATCTCAATCTTACTACAGTCTTATATCTTCTATCCAATTGACATGGGCCTAAATCCCACATCTTAAACTCACAGCGGATATAGCTCTTGTATCCAAAAGACATGGGCCTAAAGCTTAGTCTCATATCTCATGTCTCACGCCTCACGTCTTCTCCTAGGACTCATCAATACCACTACTCGGGCAGCATAACGCTACAACAAGCCTAAGCTCATGAACCTATAGGGTACTAGCCTTCATTAGGTACCTTGACTCTTTGAGGATACATCCCTTAAGAGTTTAGGGCATTTCATAAAGGTTTAGTCCTACAGATCTAGGTCCTATTGGTTCTAAACATTTCACAATCATGGCTCATAAAAAACCGGGGGTAAAATCCGGCAACATAACATTACAATAATGTGCTTAAAAGTGACGTAGGGTATGTGTCCTACAGAGACAGTCTATATGGACTAATGCAAAGGGTAGGATAAGTGTCCCTTACTCGCTCGGTCCAATCGATATACCTAACCAAATATGACATCAGGAATGCCGCGTGGGTCCAACAGTACGTGATTGGTCCGTTTGATATACCCGAAGGTACTTGGCAAGAAGGGTGATGGCTTTCGCATACATGGAACCCGAGAGTCAAAGAAACCGGGCCCAGGGCTAGGCTCATCGTTGGCTATAGCATACAACGTCCTAATTTTGTAGAGTCAATGCGCACACAATGCAGGAATTGAAATCACACAGTCATATAAATGCAAGTGATTGATTTTATTAATTAAGAAATTGAAAAGCCCAAAAATAATTAATTGGAGTTTAGCCCTCGACATCCCCAGAGGAGTCGCCAGTCTGTGAACCAGCCAACCTGGATCGGGAGGACCTCTCGTTCACTCTTGGGGGGAAGTTTATCTTGAGTGGATTGTGGATGATGTTTATCCATCTCGATTTATCCTTCTCTATTATCCTTCTCTATTATCCACGTTTATCCTTCTCTATTATCCACTCAAGATAGAGTTTTTTGAAAAAAAATGGATGAGAGTTTGTAAAAACTAGGAGTCGCCACCTTATTTTTAGGGAACAAGGAAACCACAAAAAAGAGTTTTATTTTCAATAAAACATTGACTCCATATTTTGGAAAAGCATGGTCTTTCGAATCAAAGTTGAATTCGGGGGCTAGGTTACGAAGTGGGAAGGTTCCAAGGAACTCCTTGTAGGCACCCACCTCGCCCTAATTAAAGGTCTCCTAATTAAGTTTGGGCTTTATCAAAATCTTTTCAAAACAATTCTAGTTATCTAATCAATCATAAAATATGATATATAATATATAATAATAATATATAGTATGAAAATATACACAATCCTAATGGTCTTAGGAGACTAGAAGTCAACCTAAGATTGGACTTGCGCCCTATTGACTGCCTACGTACCTTATCAATTGCTTGACAAAGATCAAAGTCCACGTAGTTCGATTACCTTAGGACTCTCCTATTGTAATGAACCATATAGCAAAAGAACTCTATCTTATCTAGGACTCTAACTTCGAGAGTTTGGATTTGATCAAAACACTTTTCTTTGCATAAGAGATGAAATTTCACACTTTCAAAATTTTAGAATTGTTCTCGAAGTAGAATCCTAAACCAAGTAGAACTCTATCTTATCTAGGACTCTAGCTTCGAGAGTTTGGATTTGATCAAAACACTTTTCTTTGCATAAGAGATGGAATTTCATTCCATTTTAAACACTTTCAAAATTTTAGAGTTGTTCTCGAAGTAGAATCCTAAACCAAGTAGAACTCTATTAATATAAAAATTCTTACAACAAAGGATAGTCTTAAGTGGGATCAAGTGATCCCCCTAATCCTAGAGTTTCTTGCTGATCCTAGGTTAGTCAAAATACCTAAAACATTTAAAATATGCATGCTGGAATTTCTGGAAAATAAATAAAAAATATCATCAAAAGTGTAAACAATGCATGAAAGTGTCCTAAATGTAATCTAGTTATTCTATGTGAACCTAGGCATGTTTCTATGTTGATTTTGGCCTAAAAAAATGAGTTTTAATACAATTTTAAGTTACTTTAAATCCATGGACAGATTTATAAGTAATAAAAAAGTGGATTTAAAACCCATAAAATAAAAGAATAAAAGAAGTGAAAATGGCCTAATATGCAACCTAATATGATATATCAAAATAATCATGCATCATGTTTGAAAATAATCAATTTTATCACAAGGGAAGGGACTTACCTTTGCTCGCTCCCTCGATCACAATTTATATAGCATTCCAATCAAGACACAATTAAAATAATAATATAGACAAACCCTATTAATATGCAACCTTTAACAATATGCAAAATGACTCAAAAAGATGGACTAATATGCTTTCCTATAAAATAATATGTAAAATCCTAACTTCGTAGCATGTATTCTAGATATAGACTAAATCCTAAATATCTAAATCTAATATGACATGATCAAATAAGAATGGAAGAAGAAGAGAAGAAGAAATATGCATGCATAAAAACAAACTAGCCTATTATGCAAATTAATATAAAGCCTAAACTATGCATATTAATAATAAACTATATCATATGTATACTAACGATAAGCTAAACCCTATACATACTAGGAAAATAAAACCTAACCTAAAATGATTAAAGAAGAAGAAGAAGAAGAAGAACAAAACTACTAACCTCTTTCTCTGCCTCCTTTCTTCAAGCCTTCAAGCTCCAAGCCTTCTCTTCAAGCTCCAAGGACTCCAAGGAACTCAAGGACTCTAAAAGTTAAGCTAGAGTGATATGGGGGAAGCTTGTGCAATTGCTCAAGCCTCTACTCTCCAAGCTAGCTCTCTAAAGCTTTCTCTGTGTTGAAACTGATTTCAAGGTCCTCTATTTATAGGGAGGCCTGAGTTTGATCAATGGCTGAGTTTGAATCTCTTAGGAATGATCCAAGGGTTCAAAATCAGTCTTCCAAGGTGTTCATACTCATCCAAAAGCCCTCATGGCCAAACTGGACATATGGCAGGGCTTGGAAGAGTCCTGGCAGGGAAAATACTATGTTTTTTGCAATTTTTGGCGAAAAAGGTCAATGACCATCCACTCTAGGATGGCTGGCCATCCTTCATGGATGGTTGGCCGTCCCTAGGTGGACGGCCATCGGTCTTCCATTCCACTTTTGGCCTGTTTTGACTTTCTTCAGCCTGTTTGACCCTGTTTCGGCTTTTTTCGGCTTTTCGGGCCCATTTTAAGTCCAAATTTGACGATTCAAGCGCCCAAACGATCGTGATTCGATTCTCCATGTTTTAAGAATTGTTTGAAGTGAAAATACATTGACCAAGGTCAAAGGTTTAGAAAAAAGTCGACCGATTAGCTTTTTAGAGCCTGTTGGGCCCAAATTAGGGTTTTGAAATTTGCTAACCGATTGCTTTCGAAATCATTTCTTCTTCTCGAAACAAGTTTTAAAATGTTTTAGGAAAGTGTTTTGAAGCCTTTGAAGGCTTTGTTTTGATAATAATATCGAATCTCGGTCGCTTCCGGTCGAAACCCTATTCTAAGCTTTGAAAGGGCCTTTCGAGCTTTTCGAGCCAGATGTGAGCCAGAAGGCTCAACAGGCCTTGCCACTGATCAACTTAGTTACCAAACACACCTTAAATATCTATGCCAAAGCCTCGAGGCCATTCGAAACAAGATCGACAATCATTCAGGGCTTTTGTGATTCGAAGGACAAAACTGCCCTTCAGTCACAAAAGGCCTTATTTTCTATCAAACCTGGCTCCGAATGTCATGAAATTTTGCAAGGATGTTCCTAGACTCTCTAAAAACCTAATGCAAAAAGAACCGACTCAATCTGACCTAAAAACTTACATGTGATAATGACCTCTACCTAATTACCCACAAAGGGTAAAACTAGCAACTTAGGGTTTTGACACCATATTTCACCTCTAATCATAGGCAACCATTCATGACCATACTCATGGTCAAAAATGGATGTCTACAGCCGCGTGGGTCCAACAGTACGTGATTGGTCCGTTTGATATACCCGAGGGTACTTGGCAAGAAGAGTGATAGTTTTCGCATACATGGAACCCGAGAGTCAAAGAAACTGGGCCCAGGGCTAGGCTCATCGTTGGCTATAGCATACAACGTCCTAATCATGTAGAGTCAATGCGCACACAATGCAGGAATTAAAGTCACACAGTCATACAAATGCAAATGATTGATTTTATTAATTAAGAAATTGAAAAGCCCAAAAATAATTAATTGGAGTTTAGCCCTCGACATCCCCAGCGGAGTCGCCAGTCTGTGAACCAGCCAACCTGAATCGGGAGGCCCTCTCGTTCACTTTTTGGGGGTGTTTATCTTGAGTGGATTGTGGATGATGTTTATCCGTCTCGATTTATCCTTCTCTATTATCCTTCTCTATTATCCACATTTATCCTTTTCTATTATCCACTCAAGATAGGGTTTTTGAAAAAGGATAAGAGTTTGTAAAAAACTATGAGTCGCCACCTTATTTTTAGGGAACAAGGAAACCACAAAAAAGAGTTTTATTTTCAATAAAACATTGACCCCATATTTTGGAAAAGCATGGTCTTTCGAATCAAAGTTGGATTCGGGGGGCTAGGTTACGAAGTGGGAAGGTTCCAAGGAACTCCTTGTAGGCACCCACCTCGCCCTAATTAAAGGTCTCCTAATTAGATTTGGGCTTTATCAAAAAATTTTCAAAACACTCCTAGCATATCTAATCAATCACAAAATATGAATAATAATAAATAATAATAATAATATATAGTATAAAAGTATACACAATCCTAAGGGTCTTAGGAGACTAGAAGTCAGCCTAAGATTGGTCTTGCGTCCTATTGATTGCCTACGTACCTTATCAATTGCTTGACAAAGACCAAAGTCCACGTAGTTCGATTACATAGGACTCTCCTATTGTAACAAACCACATAATCGTAGATATTCTATCTTATCTTGGATTCTAGCTTCGAGAGTTTGAGTTGGATCAAAACACTTGTTATGAGAGATGGAATTTCATTCCATTTTGAATTCTTTCAAAATCACTTTTAGAATTGTTCTCGAAGTAGAATCCTAGGTAAAATAGAACTCTATTCTTATTGTAATTCTTACAACAAAGAAGAGTCCTAAGTGGAGTCAAGTGACCCCCCTAATCCTAGGGTTTCTAGCTAATCCTAGGTTAGTCTAAATACCTAAAACACTATGATATGCATGCTGGAATTTCTGGAAAATAAATAAAAAATATAATCAAGAGTGCAAACAATGCATGAAAATGTCCTAAATACAAATCTAAGTTAGCTATGTGAACCTAGGCATGTTTCTATGTTGATTTTGGCCTAAAAAGTGAGTTTTAATACACTTTTAGGTCACTTTAAATCCATGGACAGATTTGAAAGTAACCAAAAAGTGTACTTAAAACCCTAAAATAATGAATAAAAAGTGATGAAAATATGTACTAAATGCAACCTAATATGCATACTAAACTACCATCAAAACTTGACATTTAATCACAAAGGAAGAGACTTACCTTTGCATGCTCCCTCGAACACATTTTATATATCAATCAAACATCCCAAATGATAAAAAAATAAACCATAATAAGAACAATACTAATACGTAACTTGAATAGACTAACAACTTAATATAAAAGACTTAAACATGCATTTCTATACACTAAAAATCCTATTATGCATAAAAAATGGATTCTAAATATGAACACCTAATCCTAATATGATATGACTAAATAAGAATGGAAGAAGAGAAATATTATAAAAATAATAATTCTTAAATAATAAACTAGCCTATCATGCATATTAAAGAAATATAGAAATATAAACTAAACTAGGCATGCTAACAATGAACTATATCCTATGCATACATACTAACTATGAACTAAACCCTATGCATATTAAGGAAATAAAAACCTAACCTAGCATGATTAAAGATGAAGAAGAAGAAGAAAAGAAAACTTTAAACTACTAACATCTTTCTCTGCCTCCTTGCTTCAAGTCTTCTCCTCAAGCTCCAAGATCTCTAAAGACCTCAAGAACTTTAAAACTTAAGCTAGAGTGCTATGGGAGAAGCTTGTGCAATTGCTCAAGCCTCTACTCTCCAAGCTAGCTCTCTAAAGCTTTTTTCTGTGTGTTGAAACTGATTCTAGGGCCTCTATTTATAGGGAGGCTTGAGTTTGATCAATGGCTGAGTTTAAATCTCCTAGGAATGATCCAATGGCTCAAAACCAGTCTTCCAAGGTGTTCATACTCATCCAAAAGTCCTCATGGCCGAACTGGACACATGGCAGGGCTTGGAAGAGTCCCGGGCAAAAATAACACTAAAAATTGGCAATTATTGGCTGAGAGGATCGACGACCATCCACCCTAGGATGGTTGGCCGTCCTTCATGGACGGTTGGCCATCCCTAGGTGGACGGCCATCGTTCCTCTATGCTATTTTTGGCATGTGTGGACCTACCTCAGCCCGTTTTGACCCGGTTTCGGCTTTTTTCGGCTTTTCGGACCCGTTTTAAGTCCAAATTTGACGATTCAAGCGTCGAAACGATCGTGATTTGATTCTCCATGTTTTAAGAAGTGTTTGAAGTGAAAATGCATTGACTGAGGTCAAAGGTTTAGGAAAAATTCGACTGATTAGCTGTTTAGGGCCTGCCGGGCCCAAATTAGGGTTTTGAAATTTGCTAACCGATTGCTTTCGAAATCATTTCTTCTTCTTGAAACAAGTTTTAAAATGTTTTAGGATATTGTTTTGAAGCCTTTGAAGGCTTTGGTTTGATAAAAATATCGAATCCCGGTCGCTTCTGGTTGAAACCCTAATCTGGGCTTTGAAAGGGCCTTTCGAGCTTCAAGAGCCAATCATGAGCCAGAAGGCTCCACAGATCTTGTCATTGATCAACTTAGCTACCAAACACACTTTACATATCTATGCCAAAGCCTCGAGACCATTCGAGACAAGATCGACAGTCATTCAAGGCTTTTGTGATTCAAAGGACCAAACTGCCCTTCAGTCACAAAAGGCCCTATTTTCTATCAAGCCTGGCTCGGATTGCCATGAAATTTTGCAGGGAAGTTCCTAGACTCTCTAAAAACCTAATGCAAAAAGAACCGACTCAATCTGACCTAAAAACACACATGTGATAATAGCCTCTACCTAATTACCCACAAAGGGTAAAATTGGGAACTTAAGGTTTTAACACCATATTTTACTTCTAAACATAGGTAATCATTCATGACCATACTCATGGTCAAAAATGGATGTCTACAGATACATGGAATATTATATAAAAATCATAGTTCTAAAGTTTAACGATTTTTATAAATCAACTTGAAAACAAGGTTTAAATGATGTGTGGGCTTTCAGTGAAAAACCAGACTCTCCAGTAACAATAACTGTAACACTAACAGGGCGTATGTCTCGCATGTAGAATGCCTCGTTGCATGTAGACAATAGCCAGAATACTAATACATAGCATGGTGATACCGCCATGCAAGGGCCATTTATAATCAACTTTGTAAACATAAATGTGGTTCAAGACATATAAAAGTATCCACAGGTGATATGCTAAGATTTCACAACATAAATAACATTTGAGCTCATGATTCAGCCAATACATATCTCCATTATGTTGGTATGGGAGTGTTCTCAACCAGTATCATTCCATATACATATAAAGAGGAGTGTTCTTGACTCTTTTTCCATTTATCACATAACAATCCATATCCAATGTAACCATAACATAAACGTAAACATAGTAACCAAGGTCCATCGTAAGAAGATTAGGGAGCAAGCTCACGCCTAACCTCTATCACGCATGGTAACCAAATATCCAGTAAACCAGAGCCTCAGCTCAACTGTTATATAAAACATATCTTCCAAAGCCATTGTATTTTCCAAAAGAATGGGGAATAGCAAAGGCATATAGTCAACAGCTTATGTTATACATAAAACCATTTAGAAGATGGGGCATACTCAAATATCAACATCAAAAATATCCTTTCATAAAATAGTTAAGTCATATGCCCATCAACTCAGTTCATAAAGCCAATGATTGAAAATATCCAATTCCCACATTTATAAAGGTTTGTCAAACGTATAGCATTTCCACTTGAAATCGATTTGATACGGTTCAAAACATGCCACACAGTTTATACAGTTCATAAACAAATATATTCCATGTATCTATTTGACAGAACAATAAAATAGTAAGGTCCACAAACAGGTATAAGTCAAGTTGATCAAAAGGAGTTTATAAAGTGTACATGATTCTCATAGAAGTTCATAAAACAAGTATATCATTACTAACAGTACAAAGTTACTTATTCCTACCTCAATACCACAGTGTTTTCGACCCTTTGAGGCTCCACGAGCCTCCCAAATGCAATATGTAATGCACCCAATGCAAGTGATCCTTCCAAAGACCTTCTAAGTCAGAAGAAACAACAAATAATGTAAGCAAGGAATCAAAAGAAAGCACAAAACATTTATAATATCAAAAGTAAAATGACTTGCTTCCCAAAACTGCTCACACGCGACCCCAAAGACTCAAAACCCCAAAACACCAAACCGAAGGCCTTAAAACTCCCAAGACATAAACTCAAGAATGATTAGATGCTACACGTCGAATTTCGTGGCCAAATGGCAAGTGGTTTGAAAGATATACACCAAAGAATATGAAGGGTAAGTGAAAAGGGCAAATATGGTATATCCAAATTATTTCTCTCTCCTCAAAGAATCAGACCTCAAAACCAACATATTTAGAAACTAGACTTCATAAGATTTTCGAGCATATAAAGATCTCCCAAAACGGACTTTGGATGAGAAGTTATGATCAAAAGAATTCGGAGGGCAAAAAGAAGAAAAAGGGCTGTCTATCGATCATTGATAGAACTTCTATTGATAGACCTCCTTCCTGCAGACCCGAGAAAGGTGTCTATCGATAGAGGGCTCCTCCTCTATCCCCTCTATTGATAGAGGTCACACAGGGCGCAGCCTTTCGATTGTGAACAGTGCCAAAATGCACCCAAACTCCTACCAAACCTCAAAATACACACATCAAACCTTAGATCTACCATAAACCAACCTTAAACGCACTATTTCCACAAAAATATCAAAGATCTAATGGTACAATTGCGTGATCCACAAAGTTTTAGGCATAAAACCCAAATAAAGCCATTTTATCACAACTTAACCAAAACCACAACAAAACCATCCATTAAACCCAGAAATCCTCATCTACACAAACCATAAGCAACCCCAAACACTTCTCAAATCATCAAACATCAAAATCACCATTATTTAACCAAAACCCACAAAATGGGTACAAAAGACAAAGAATAAGAAAATGAAATCAACTGTACTTACCTCCACCGGCGACCGGGCGACGTTGGTGAACTCTGGCGAGGTCCCCATGCATCTACAGATTAACTATAGTGTCAGGAAAGGCTACGTATCCTCCCATTGGAGTTAGTTTAAATCTGTGCTACTCTTAGTAGTGGTTTATAAAGGTTCACTTTAATAAATCTATGAGTAAGAACTCTTTATAATAAATGTTTATGAGAAATATCAGTCTCTCTATCTCAACAACTTGAGATGTATATTTCTCTTACCATTCATTCATGGACTTCATCATATATATATATATATAAAAGACAAGTTATACCTTCTAATTAATATAATATGAAATTGATATGCTCTTTAGGATTGGTTTAAAGACATATCTTTAACAATCTCTTACTTGCACTAAAGCCAATCACCATAGTATCGTATACTAGTCTTCATATGACAAGGCTTCTAACACTCACAAGGTGTTATGGCAAAGAAGATTCCATGCAAACAAGTTTTGCAAATTATTATTTTCAATAATAGTAATTAAACTAAAATCCGCTGCCAACTCTGATGTCCTAGTAAATGAGACCCGTGTTTTCAAACGAAAACATAATATACTAGACATTTCTTTAGGCAATTTGTAAATGGCATTCCTTATTATAATTTCTTTATATATATAAGTATCTCATTCTCAAACTCTTTTAAGAATATACTTATTTCTATTCTGAATCCCTATTCTGAATCAATAATCAATATTTGCTAGCAATTACTATCAGCATTTATGATATTGATTTGAGTACATAATTTATTATTATATGAGTTTCATATTTCTCAAATATCTTGCTCATATGTAATTCCCATAAAATATAATTTTAAGGGATTTGAATTCCTATAACGATTATAGAAATCATACTACTACACTAGTATTTTAAAGTATGTACTTTATAAAGAAAAACAAGAATAAATTGATGACTTTATTGCTACCACTAGCCTTTTCGAAACAAGGTATTTTATGTATTAAACTTTTTAATAATATAAAGTTCTTTTTTGATATTTCACTAATGCATGGTTCTCAACCATTATGAAAACATTGTTTTCCAATAACTCTTTATTTAAGAAAACATACTTTTAAAGTTTATTTGAAATATCTCATAATCCAAATAATCTTTAAACTAAATTGTTTGACATATTTAAGGTCTATTAATGATATGGTTTATTCAAACTAAAATATAAGGTTTATATATCACATGTATTATCCTTTTAATTTCCTTATCAAATAAGGTAATAAGCTTATATTAATTAATGAATCTAATTCATTTATTAATGTGATCCTTTATAGTTTGAATCATCATATACTATTATTTGTATTTATTCAATATATTCATAAAGATGAAAGAACTTTAAATCAATTGCCAGATATAATCTAAAATATCAAATATTATAGTTAAACTGTTTAAATAAACAAAATATTCAAAACCAAATAAAACTTCAAAAGAAGTATTTATTACAACTAGCAATAATAATAAAAGTTCTTTATAAACTAAATAAACTAATCAAGAATCAAGCTTTAATAGCAAAGGCAGCAACTCTTAATCATTTCCAAACTTAGTAAGCCCGATGTTTACTCGACCTTTTGCTTCCCTTTGTCTCCTACATACAATCACATTGTATAAGAAAAACACAATTAGGTATCACATACCATAAACAAAATACTAATTCATAATTAGTAAATGAATAAAGAATAGGATGTACCATTAGAAGAACCATTCTTCAAAGAAGCTAGGTACCCCTTGTAGTTTCTTTTCCAATTACCAGTCTTGCTGCAGTAGAAACACTTTCCTTTTGTATCCTTCATCTTTATACCTCATTTTAGCTTAACATCAAACTTCTTCTTCTTCTTACCCTTGCCCTTAGGCTTGGTTTTAGAAGTCAAAGCCCTGTCGATAGCCAAAACATTCCCCTTGGTGTTTTTTTTCAAGGTTTCCTCAGCAGTTATCAACATATTTATCAAGTCAGTTAAAGTAACTTTATCATTCACATCCGAAATGTGAAAAGTCATGATGAATTGTTTAAAACTTGGAGGAAGAGAATGAAACAGAATATCAGTCCCCATTTCAGAAGTGATATCGACACCTAGATCATAAAGAGCGTGGATGTTCCAATCATCTTGAGGCAATGCTCATTAACAGATGTTTCTTCTACCATCTTACTTGAGAAGAGTTCACCAACAGTATTGTACCTTACAATCATGCTCTGTGATTCATACAACTCTTTAAGATGCGGACTCGAAAGAATAGCCCATACAAGTGGCTTACCATCGATGAAGAACCTGATATGGTTATATTTTAGTTTGGCTGCGCTAGGGGCTGGTTAGCCTGAAAGCAGCGACTGTTATACTTTCTGTAGAGCCAACCGGATTCTGTTTGGAATCGAAATGGTTTATGAAATATGAAAGTCCACACTTGCTTATAAATGATTTAGAAATGTTGAATATGATTATTTCTGATTTAATCCTTGCATCGGTATTATTATTGTTAATTTGAGGATAATATTTCTACTGAGCAAGTGGAAGCTCATTCCTGCTTCTATGCAGCAAATTTTCAGGAAGATGATCATAGCTTGCATGGTGGAGTTTAATGCATTTTGTTTTGAAGCAACAGTTTTGGCATATTCCTGCATTTTGTCCAGAGCGGGGATATAGTTTGACTTTATAAACATTATATGTATATTATGGTTTGTACCCATATGCCATGGGTGTTGGAATTGTGATGTTTTCTATATATACAGGATTGTAAAGTTTGGTTATGTATGGTACGAATTGGGACATATGTATGTACATTACAATTTATATAAATATTTTATTATATCCTGAGTATGGAAATATGTACGAGTATATCATATTGTATCTCCGTTT
>JAESVK010045281.1:0-15149 GCA_017140935.1 Hamamelis virginiana
TTTTTGCAACGGCAATTGCTGTTGCAAGTGTTTTAATTTTTTTTTTTTAATATTTATTGTTGCGAGGGAATTTACCGTTGCAATATTTGAATATATTTGTAAGGGAATTTGCCGTTGCAATTTTGAATTGTACCAACCAAATGTCAAAACGGCTCCAAATTAGGATTGCAACGGAATTAGCCATTACAAAAATGCCATTTTTAAAAAATATATATTATTATTATTTTTTTTACCATTTCTATTTCCATTTTTATTGAAACCATACCTCAATTATATGGTTCATGACTTAATGAATAAAATAAATGAACCTGACTATCCAATCAATTATATTTCATACATACTAATAGAATATCTCATAAAATAAATGGATATACACCCTTTAAGTACGCTTATAATTGTTCTGAAGCAAACATATTTTTTTGCTACAAGCTTTTATTGAAATAAAGACACTCATAATCAAACATTAATAACATACAAATAATATTCATCCGTAATAATAAGTTTGACAAAGTATGAATTGTGAACTATGATACAGAGAACTATACTAAATATAAGAAATTTTAAATAAGTTAAACAAACAAGTATGCCTTCTTTTTGTGCTTCTTTCCTTGAAAATTATCTTCCCATCCTTGCTCACAGGTGGTGCTCACTTGACAGAGCTTCCCATCCTTGTTCCACAGCTTTTGAGCACACCTGTAAAAGACCAAAAAGCATCCATTTCTTTGAACATTCTTTTGTCTCAGGTAGAAGTTTAAACTATTAATTCAGCATGATATAGAAAATTTTCTTAGGTAAATAGGTTCTGCAGCTGTACCGGACATTTCTTTAAAGGATTAGTTAGGCAGCTCACACGCGGAATTCCCTCACTAGTTCCTGTCCCCAAAAATATGATTTCAGATTGCTCTGCAGTCAACTGAGACCCAGTATCCCCACTAGCACTAACAGAAGCTGTAAAGCATTGCAAAGACACCACATAACTCATGTAAAAGTCATATATGAATGCATATAATCACTGATAAAATCCGTAAATGAGGCCCAAAAACTTGTCATTTCAGCATTAAAAAAAGATCATCAACATACTCTCAACTGTTTCAGCATTTATAGAAAGTGCACCAAAGTACCAGATACTTCTGATGATTCAAAATGTTGGTGTTCTGAACCAGCCCATAGGATTTGCACAGCAAACAAATCAAGATTAAAGCCTAGGTTATTAGTGCAAAAAATTTATTCATACCCAGTAAAAAGAAAACCCATTTAATTGAATTTTGAAGCAAGATTCCAAATGACAACAGAAAGAAAGCTAGAAAAGATTGTGGTAGACATATAGACATCACTATCAACTGATTGTGGTAGACATATAGATTGGTGCATATAGACATCACTATCAAAAACTGAAATTTGGAGACAGATTTCAAATCAGTAAGACAACCTTGATGCTAATGGAGATTGTGGTAAATTTTGAAAATTTTGGGCAATGTGCTCAATAACCAGATCTATTCGATAACCGACTCCGAGGTCATTCCTAAGACTACATATGGACAACTGATGTGGTTATGCCATTGCTTCTTATTCTTGTAGTTCTTTATTTCCTCTCTTCTTTTGCCTTTTGTGTCCTAAAGGAGACTCTCTTTAAAAAGGCTTGGAGACTTGACCCAAGACTTCCATCTCATAATAGGGAAGAGAGGCCACTAGGTCACAAGGACTGTGTTCTTGTAATTCATTGTACTTATCTTGATTGATAATTGTAAAGGGCAACAATTTTTTAGTTTTCAGGAGAAGCAAGCACACATAAATCAAAGCCTTAAATTGAACTCTAAATGGAAAAAGCAATGCTTTGGTTTATACTTAAACTATTGTCCAATGATACGAAGGTGGAAGCAGCACTTCTCTTGATGAAAAGTCAGAGCTGCCCTCATTGCACTAAAAAGAATACAGATCATGGGAATTTAAAAATAGCAGTTCACATTTTGGGCAGAACCATCTATTTATCAAGGTGGGGGACGGCCTAGTGTGCTAGGAATTATGAAACTGTAGTCTGTAGAAACAAGGCTGTCCAAACCTTATAGAATGCATGGACAGTGACCCTAGTTGCCCTAGTTGCCGGCTTCCAGAAATACGAAAAAGAGAAAAAGGAATAATGCTGAATGATGTCCCGAAGCAACACTATAATTTAAGAACCTGATTGGATTGTGGACCGAAAAATGAATTGAGGGTTGGACAGTTGTGGAAAATCAGTGTGTCAAACGATCACAGCTAAGACTCTCAACATACATTTAAAAACCAAAAAAAAAAGGGGGAAGAAAAAGAAAAGCTGTTCAACCTAAAACGATTTTGCAACTGCTGACAGTGACAAGCCTTATTTATATGTAGGAATGAAGGGGGTAAGCTCATCTCCACCTAACCTTAGCAGCAATTTCTGCTTAGACAAACTTATTTCAAACAACCCATAATTGTGTTGAGAATTGTTCAACCCAGCAAAATTTTATATATGGCTAGGAAAATCTTACATTATAAACAAGCTTATAGTTATATAAGGAATCGTTCATCAAAAGAAAAAAAAGAAGAAAGATATCAGGAATTCAGCAAAGTCAGTTTATGTTTGCCTGTGTATACAGTGTAGCAATTAGAAATGGGTGGCAACTCAGAGGGTTGGGTCAGGTTCGAAGGCCAACCCAAGCACAACCCTATGGGTTGAGCAGTGGCCCATAGCCCAAACAATTGGTTGAAATTGCTCCACCCAACCTCAAGTTAGGTCAGGTTACTCAGGTTGGTATGGAATGCTTACTACGGTTATAAATCCCATTAGCCAGAACATACTTTAGAGCATGATCTATAGATTATAACAGTGAATTCATAACAGCATTTTTTTTGCCCAAAAATAGTGGCATAAATACCTGAAATATGTTTAGCCAAGCTCCAATTGTTGCAGCAGCACGAGGAACAGGCCTCCTGAATATGACAAGAAGCTTCAATGCATCTGTTCTCATTTCTGTGATGTTATTCTGCACAACACAGAACAGTCAGAACAGTCAACCTTCATCTACTTCACAAAGAGTTAGTGGAGCCTCAAAACAACAGTTATGATAATGGTGAAAGTACCACTAAAAGCAACATTTACCAGGGCGGCAAAGGCAAATGCAGGGGGAAACACACAAGCAAACATCATGATCATTCCAAACTGCAATGCCAACTCCAGAAAGTCTGCAGTTGTTTCCAAATTTTAAATCAGTACAAATGGAAATGGTTTGGAAGTCTTATAGGGTGTTTTTAAAACCACAAGAGAATAAAATTATCCATATTCAATTTCCATGGCATCAGTAATAAAAGAAAACCGACGTGGGGCATTTTATAATCTCAAATACAAATTTAAGTGAAAACAGACATGGGGCATGTTATAATCCCAAGTACAAATTTAAGTGCAGCAACTTGACGCAGGCCTTATTTGAGCATGGGTTTTCATGCACAAATCCAATTCTAACTCAAGTAAAACCTCGTCCTAACAAATCACATCCGAAACAGGCATTGGAAAAAACAAATAAACTCATTTTAAATGCTACCAAAAATATTATTTTAAATGATATGGAAAACACAAATGAAATGCTTTCACTTTCACATGGTTTTCAGATGCCTATGTATTTATTAATAGTTGCATATATTCGGAAAATTACCATCAAACAGCCCATCTTCGAGCTCCTCGCCGATGCTCGCAGAATAAACAGGTTTCAGGTACTCTTTCTCTACCCTAAAAGCAAACTGGATCTTCCCTGTTGATGATCCATTCTCGCGTTTTTTCTTCTTTCTGAATTCAAGAAAGATGCATCCACTACTAGAAAAACAGCCTAAGACGAGGGTTTAAAACCCTCGTCTTTGGGCTAAGACGAGGGTTATACTTTTGTCATCTATTCCAGGGTCGTCTTTAAAAAGACGAGGGTTTTAGAACCCTCGTGAATTTGAACAAAAGACGAGGGTTTATAACCCTCGTCTTATATAGAAACGACGAGTGTTTAAAACCCTCGTCTTTTCTCATACCACAAGCGTTTTCAACGAAACGACGAGGGTTTAAAACCCTCGTCTTATACAGAAACGACGAGTGTTTAAAACCCTCGTCTTTTCTCAATACCGCAAGTGTTTTCAACCCTAGTCTTTTCCAGAAATGAGAGTTTAAAAGATAGAAAAGACGAGGGTTTAAAACCCTCGTCTTTTCTCTTCCAATTTTTTTTTTTTTTTTTTTTAATTATTCCATTTGGATATGACCTGTACCAACCTGTATATATACATGTAGATACATTCACAAACCCACCAATATGAAGTGCAAGAATCCTAACTATAAATATAAATTAGGATATATATGATCATGTAACCTGTATATAATTAAACATGCAATCGCATTCACAAATCCACCAATGAAGTGCAAGAATTCATTCTCTTTTCTAAATATAAGTTAAAAGTGGCATTCATGTACACTCAATTTCGAATCCTAACTATTTATACAATCAATCAATGTCTCATCATCAATCTATTGGAAAACAAAATCCTAATTAAGAATGACGAGGCATCAAAATAAATCATGCACTCGAACTCCGCTAGTTCCTCCATCATTTTCTGGTGAGTAGCATAGTACATATGTTGAAAACCTACATAAATACATAAGATAAGCATGGTTAAAAAATATCAATTTCTGTATCATTTAACTATATGATTTAACTAAGATGTAAAACGTTTTTACATAAGTGGGCCTATAAAACTTACTTAGCTTGACAGAGCAATAAGCAATGAATCCAAAAAGACATATCATAGCAAACATAAGACAAATAAGCCTCTCCAAAGCCTCTTTCTTTTGGTTTGGGAATTAAAATATATATTTTTTACCCCCTATATTTTACTTTCCTATCCCTTTTTTTTTTATTTTTTATTTTTCCTTCCCTATAAAAGCCCTAACTAGTTGTTGCTAATATCTATCTACTGTAATTTCTCCATAATTTGTTTTGTTTGCTTCTCTTGATCATTCTGTCTCTTTGCCAAATAGTTGATTAATTGACTAGCACACTACCTATAAAAGTGCTTTCAATTTTTTGAATTAGGATAAAGTACCGACAACCAGCTAAAGTTTGTCTCATATGAACTACATTTCTAGCTTCATCCCTAGGTACATATCATTATTGCTGGCTACTTCATACCATGTTCCTTATACAGCATCCAGACTCAATTATAATAATAAGAGATCCATTTAACAGTTCCTCCAAAGAGGGCAAAGCCCAAAAGAACAAATAAATAATCCGAGGCCACAAATACCTACCGAAAAACGGACAGCACCTCCCCTAAAAAAGGGACAAAAGCCAAAACAACCTGCCTAAAAAATAACAGACAACAGAAGCCAACAGAAACACAAAGGACAACCAGGAAAAAACAAACAAAACAGCCCACAGCTCGGGCACCAGCAAACCAACACAACCAACAAACCATAAACACAAAAGCCCACAACCCGGGCACAAGCGACAAAACAGATTACAAAGAAAAACCCCTACTAAGCATTTATTCCAACCATTGTAGTTTATTTTATTTATCTAAGTTTTGTCCTTGGTATATATTTATGCGATTCAAAAGAAGACTAAAACAAGGAAATATTTTAACTTCCACCCTTCCTTTAAAAGATTCTAAATTTATTATAAGATATAAAATATGTTATAAAAAAATAGAGAAGGAAAATGCACAATGAAATGGACAGACTTACTCCTAAAGTAGAGTGAGTAGAATAAAAATAATATGAAGGAAGACAAAGGATAGAAACAATAATATTGGATAGCATCCCATGTTTTTTTTTTTTTTAATCCCATTCTTGTTTTTTAGTTTTTGTTTTTCTTTTTTTTGTAGATCAACCCCCAGTCCATTTTATTATTATTATATCATCATACTTTATGAACTCAAAACTCATAATGTTGAGGGAGCTTCTAAAACAACTAATATACAAGGCATATGTTGGGAAGGTATTATGAATGCCCCATTCATATAGTTTGACAAAAGTGCACTTCCAAATAAAAGAATTCAAACGGCTTAAAATACTTGGAAATCAAGTATAAAGGAGAACTTATTTATTTTTTCTCTCTATAAGGAAGGATGCCTGATTTACTTGTTAAAATCTTCATCCAACTTTTGTTTATTCAAATGCCTCATTTATTTTTTCTCTCTATATGGGGCAAATACACAGATATATTACTTTTTAAATAAAGGATTTGGGTGGATTAATAGTTCGACAAAATCATATGTATAGTGAACATACCTCTTATTTAATACATCATTCCCAGTCCAATGTACTAGTCCAAATGCATATATGTCCAGTGGGAATACCTACAGATTAAAACACATAAATTTGAGTAAATCACCAAATAATCATATACATTTAAGCAATTCTGGATACAATTATCAAATGATCAAAGATAGATAATTTAAACATGCATATATTTTAAACATGCATGAAGAAGAGCAACATTGTATTGAGTGGATCATGTCATAATATTTCTTATGAATTGAATGTAAGTTAGAATGACAAAAGCAACATTGTATTGAGAATGACAAAAGCAGCTTCCTTTTAGCATCAGATTGTTTTTGTCCAAACTGCTGAGTAACAAAGGCAGGGGGGCGGTGTCAGGTGTAGTCGCAGCTCTCTCACTGGTATATTCCTTTGTTACTCAGTGATACGTGATATGTGTTACCTCTTTTGCTCACTTCTAACTGGTTCATTTTATATGCATATACCCTCTGTTTTTCTGTTGAGGAAATGGAAGAAAAGAAAATTAAGGAAAAGAGAAGTTTGAGTGTTTTTTTTTCTAAAGAAATTTCTGTTGAACACTTGAACATTGTTTAAACTCTGTTTAGTTGCTAAAAAATGCAGGAAATAGCAGCTATTTACATGAAGAACAATGCAATTTGCATTAATGCTTAATCTCGCAGGAATGCATTCAATACTGATTTGGGAACTGCTATTTACATGAACTTTAAACCAGTCCAATAGTGAATTAAGCCAAATAACCAACAATTTAATTAGTGCAAGATTTATAAACAATACCATTGTAAGTATTGAAATAAGATCCTCTATATTCTCTGCAGATTACAGTGCAGCAGTCAGCTATAAAGTTCTAGCTATCTAACACCAAGGCTGTAAATTATTAAAAACCCAATATTAACAAAGAGATAGAAAATCTCCCTCATTAATCTTTTAACCTAATAATTCTAGACCTAACCCTTCCCTTTATAATACTTGCAAAATGATAATCAATATTAATCCATAAATCCATTAAATCTACTCCTAACTCTTCCACCATCATCATAAATATATAAAACACAAGAAGAAGAAGAAATACTCCTAACTCTTCCATCATCATTAAAAAAAAAAAAAAAAAAAAATAGAAGAAGAAGAAGAAACACAAAAAGAATTGAAGAAGCAGCAGCAGCTAAACATCTAGTATAGCAAATGAAGTGGAAGTAAAGTCAAAGAAAATATACGGATATAAACCTCTTTATAATTCTCTTCTTCATTTTCAGTACAACATATTTTTGCAACCTCAACTTTTAAAAGTAACTACCAAAACTTTGCACTATTAAAATCTATCAAAAACTTTCATTTTTTTTCACTTTTATAAGTATAAAAATGGAAGCCATAGCTTATCCAAACAGACCCTAAATCTTTGAGCTGAGAGACCTTAGAGAAGTAACATTATTTTGAGGCAAAGTCTCAATGGGTTCGCAGACAATAAGTAAAGATAACGAACTTCACACACAGAGGATTCTAGAATCTATTCTATTTTAAGTAAGGATGGTGTTCTAATAAAGAAGATAAGAAATTGATTGCTTATCAGCAACAAAGCATCCAAAACAGAGGATATTGCTCAGGAGAGTAAGTCAGTTTGAAAAGCTAGCCAAGCAGATGATATTGCTGTTTTGGTAACAATTGAACATACATAAAAGGTCTGCAGTAAATTCATATACCTGGTGTTACACAGCAAGAGGAAGCCTACAATAAGCCAATAACTAGAGAGAAAACTCAAATGGACAACCAAATGGATCCATTCTACCAGGTAAATCTTCTCTAAAATCACTCAAATTTTGTCTGCGAGATGTCAAATTAAAGGGGAAAGAAAGATCTGGTTATAAGGAACTACCTAATTCCTTGTTTCCTAGCATATTTTGGAGATATCACTACGTATTTAAACCAACTTGAACTAGAACTCTGCTTTCAACTAAACAAGAAACTTGCCTATTAATGTGGGCTGGTTTTTTACGTGATTCAACTAATTATTAACAGAACTTTGAGGAGGGTTAATGATCCCGCTGGTTTTTTAGGAGAGTGCCTAAAATGAAGAGTGCCGAAAAACAGATATGTATTTAGGAGAGTGCCTAAAAACAGAAAGCTGGGCAGTGCAGCTAATATGGTGCTTTTTCTGCTTAGTTTGCTACTTGGAACAAATGAGAAATCCATAATTAAGTAATTAACAGAGGAGCTAAGGTTTCCAGATACCAGTAAGTTGAATTAAATTAAACAAAACCCAACAATTTTGCTTTCGTTTTGTGTGTGGATCGATGTGCGCCTTTAGGATTAGGATCATAAATTAGTAAGTCTCGAATGACATATAAATTTAACAAAATTATGAAAAAATTTCTCATAAATCCACGACAAATTAAAGATGGGTGGGTTTCATAACACAGATTTCAAAACCATTGGCTAGATCTAGTGACCCCAAAAACCCAGGATAGGATGGTCCACTCCCTAGGATGGCCTAAGAAAGCAAAGTTACCAAAGAGATGGCAAATTCCCGTACAGTGAGGAGGAAAACCACTTCTCATATATTAAGAAAGCAGGGGATTGCAGAGAAACGTTCACATAAAAACAAAAACACTACAGGCTTTCCTTTTGGCTTTTTGTCCTCTCATGACCCATTAATCATATCCCCACCAGTGCCAGAAACAAAAAGGATGTAATAGTGTGTACAGAATGTTAGCTGAAGTACACAAATCCAAGAAAAAGAAAAAGAAAACATAAATCCACCAAACATGAATGCAACATTGCTAATAGCATGTGGGGCATCAACAAAGTTCGCCATTATTTGTTAAAGCACAGATACCTCTAAAAGTTCCACTATTCCAAAAAAGAATATGTATTTGTCTCGCATCTGCAGCATTGGGTGAGTGCTCGTTCACCTTGTAAGAGTCCTCAGTAAAAACTGTGTATATTTTTGGAGTCTACTCTCAAGTTCCCATCTCATTAAAGATTTAAGATGTGCTTCAATATAAATTGTACTCGGAAGATTTGCTATTCTACTAAATATTTGCTCCTAAAAACAGCTAATGTTTTGATCCTACTAGCAATAACAATAACAATAATAATAATAATTATTATATATATATATATAAAACAGCAGACTTGTAATTGTTCGATTTTAGCATTCACGATTACCATCCAAACCTCAGCAGCGATTTCTGCTCGAAATTGTAAAAACAGATACATATCCAAATTACTTCATTTTAGGAGAGTGCCTAAAAACAGATACATATCCGCTGGTTTTTTAGGATCAACATTACTTCATTTTAGGAGAGTGCCTACAATGTGTGATTGTCTTTAGCTTAATATTTTATTTATACAATACACAGCAAAGCTGCCTTCCTTCTAAGGAGCTGGCCTGTTGCTTTTTCCTTGTTTTTTTCTTTCCTAATAAAGGAAGACCTAGACACCCGTTATTTGAAAGCAAGAATCACCACTCAAAAACAAGCCAAAAAAAAAAAAGAAAATCTGGTTTTCATAATCAAGAATCCCATGTCAAAGCAAGTACTCTTAAGAACTACATAGCTTCAACTGACCATACAAACCAAGAATCACCACTCAAAACCAAGCCAAAAAAAAGAAAAAGAAAATCTAAAACCAATTACCCTTAAAAATAATATAACCAAATATATAAATAAACATACCAGCTGAAGAAGACAACCATGAATGTAGACTTCAAAGATCTGTAAATGGCGTGTAAATGGCGAACAGAGAGAGAACTCTTCTGCATATGCCAAGAAAATCAGAGAGAGATGAGCGTTTTGCAAACTCTTCACATAAAACTTAAGAGGGATGAGTGAGTTTACCCAAATATGCACATGGCAAGCCCTAAGGGAGAGACGATGACATCAGCCCCAACTTCACAGTACGTTTGAGGTTCTCACTCATCCAGCAGAAGGAGAAGCCGCATAGGAGCAGTTCGATGGATGGACCTCGATTCTTCGATGTGTGAAATCGTCTAGGCTCTTGCTTGCCTTTCCGAATCCACCATTTTAGAGAATCGCCCTGCACAAAGAGATGAGAGGATAACCTGAATGGAGACAGAGAGGAGAGAATCAGCGCGAATAACATAAATCATAGGAAATTAGATGGGCAAATTGACGAGGATGGAAACCCTCGTGAAAACCCTCTGCAGATTGCAATATGGAGCGGCAAATTGACGAGGAGGCAAAACCCTCGTGAAACCCCAACTGCAATGGGCGCGATAAAGTGACGAGGGTACAAAACCCTCGTGAAATCCTTCTTCAGATTGCAATGGACCGGCAAATTGATGAGGAGGCAAAACCCTCTTGAAACCCCAACTGCAATGGGCGAGATACAGTGACGAGGGTGGAAAACCCTCGTGAAATCCTTCTTCAGATTGCAATGCGCGCGGCAAATTTGGGCGGGCAAAATTCTCAACCTAAGACAAGGGTTGATTCATCACCCTCGTCTTTACTCATTCTTTAACGAGACTTTTGAAAAAGCCTCGTCTTATAGGGGCTTTTCACGAGGGTTTTGCAAAACCCTCATCTTTTCTATCTTTCTTTTGTAGGGGTTGCCCATTATTGTAGTAGTGATCAGGCCACGTTCCAGTAATTTAGGGGGAAGGTAAACCTAAGCTACACGCCAGAAAGTAAAGGGCAGAGGAGATGATAATAACTCGGAGAAGCTTACCGAACTCTATATTTTCTATAGCTGTATTTCAGATAGGGTAAAGAATTTTCCAACAAATTTTCCAAGACCTGCAAGACATTTCCAGTTCAGGAGTCTATAAGTCCAAAAAGAAGTAAGAACTGAAAAGGCAAAAGATCAATTAACCCTTTTTTTTTTACCTCAGACACAATCAGACACTGAATCAAGACTTGGCGAAGGGTCGTGAAGTTGCGGTGCAAAAGGGCATGATAGAAAATCCCAATATATGATTGCATAAAATAGAGGCCAAACACCTGCAGAGAAAATAAATCCTTGAATTAAGTGAAATTCCCCACAAAGGAGAACAAAAAAAAAAAAAATTTCTACCAATTCCTACTCATTACTTTATAGACCAAGCTGTCAGCCCTATATTCTGTGCTTTCATCGTTTTCATTTTTAATGAGTCTAACTGATATCTTGCCCCCAATCTTCGTAAAATACTGGATGACAAAAAGATACACGGCTGTCAACCCAAACCTGAAAATAAAAAATTTACAAGAGTGTCATGATATTAAACAATTCGATGCAGTAAATCCACAAATGATTCACACAAAAATTCTTGGTATGTAAAGTATAATCAATCAACAGCAATTTGCAGCTCTTTCTTTAGGTGAGAAGCCTAAAATCTGAATATTTTAGTTGAATCAACATTGATATTTGAAGATAACTCTATGTCTATAATCTAAAGGACTGACGCTCATATTGCTAGGACATCCAAATGAAATGCACAAAATTTTAAGCCACTGTTTGAATCTCGGAAAGAATGAAATGAGGAAAAGGAAAACAAGATGCTGAAAATTGCTTGGAAATAGATTCCGTTTTAAAACATGAATTCTGAATATTCATTTCCTTTCCCACAAGTTTTCCTAGATCAAAACAAAGGTTCAGCAGTCAAAAGGGTTGAACATGAGATCGAGATTAGAGACAGCCAGAAAGATAAAAATTAGCGGCAGCAATGAACTCTCAACTAATGAAAAATGCTCTTCATTTGATATGTCCTAAGTTGATGAAATTTAAAACCATAGATGCGATTAGAGGGAAAAGACTTTTGCTTCAGAACAGACAAAGAAACATCAGATAACCAAAGTTGGGAAGAAATTGAAAAGTTTGAAACTAACAATGATCTAGCAACCTTGAAGCATGATATCGTTGTCTTTATAGAATAGACCATCACTGGGATGAATATATAATATCAACATCAATTAATTAACTGATAGCGTCTTGCTGGTTGATCCATCTGATGTCACATAGTAATTCATCTGCAAATGGATAATATACAAAATGCTATCAATTGTTTGCATTTTTGAACCTATCTTGTGTCTGCAGTGATATTAGTTATAAAGTTAAACACATGGGGATGACAAAACCATGACTTCTTCCTTAAAGAAACAAAGAGAAAGAAAAGCAAGAAAATCAAAACAACTTAACTTAAATTCTTACTTCATAACATCTGACCCAATAACCTCGTAAAGGTGAGCATAGGCTAATTCAAATGGCAACTGGAGACAAATAATACTCAAGATGATGATGGCATTATTTCTGAGTCTCATCAGATGTCCAAACCACTCATCTCTTTGAAATGCTTCTTTCATTTTTGCTTTGTCGGTCCCTAATTTCTTCATGAGTTCCACTGGGGATGGTCGAGAACTCCACTCCATGCCCAAACGTTTATATCCTGGGACAGCTCCGACTGAATAACTAACCTGCCATCTAAATCACCCAGAGAGAGACAGATAGAGCAAAAAAATCGAAAAAATAAATCAATAAAACAAAATGAGAAGCCTAATTACTTAGAAGGTGATTCCCGTAGCTAGAGAGAAAGATCCATAATAATAAAGTTACCTGGTTAAAAGGGCAGCATTTTCCACCCTCACTTGTTTTAACCTTTAAGTTCATTAAAGAGATTCCTGTCCTTTGCTCCTCTGTTGTCAAAACATCTAATGGTGTCCCTAGGTCATATTTTTTAAGTGGAATGTGAAGAAAATCATATCGCCCAAGATTCATATCAAAATATTCAAAACCATTTTCTTAACACCATAACCAAATTTCCATGTTCCTTGTCCTGTAAACTAAAATTGCCTATACCAATTGACAGAACCAATCACCACAACTTTCATTATTTGCACAATGAGGAAAGATAACAAGGATGCAGCTAAAATATGAGATATATCTCAATGCTCAGCAACTTTAAAATGAAAAATGCACTAGTCAATGGGAGTGCTAATGAGCCAAACTTGAACAGCTCAGTTATTTTAACAGCAATAAAGGTAAAACCATTTATAAACATAATAAAACCCATATTATAGACAATTAATCAACAAAGAAAATAGATATATTTACCTATGCAACATTAGCACCCAAAGTGGAGAGACGGTTTTATATATTAAGACATCCATAACTTGCATGGAATCTTCAAGTTGGACATGCTATACAAAGGCACGTGAGAGGGATGAAAAAATTGTCATTTACAGTCCCAGCATCAAGTCTGCTTTAGTCAAGACTAAAGAATTCTTTTAACCACATCAAGTGGAAATTGTTTGATGATAACAAACATGGATATGAACCAATTACTCCAAAATTTCCCATAACAGAAGAAAAGATGTTACTGACAGAGAACTTTATTTTACAGAGTGGGCACAATTCAATATAGTCAGTACCTAATCCCAAGTAAATTTCACTTTAATTTATGTCAAAAGAACTTCACAAAGGTTGCTCCAACATTCATTAATTAATCAAATTCAACCAACACTCATAATCAACCATCATCAATATACACACGCACAGATTTACAGAGGATGATCATATTTCAACAAAGCATAATCTAAAATAAAATAAAATAACAAAAAAAACATGGAAACCCAGTTTACATATGAATATTGAAACCCAGCAAAAGCCAAACTAGACCACCACAACCCCACATATATCGTCAGTGCTTTTTCAAAAAATTTGCTTCCTTTATTTTTTTTTTTTTTCATGCTTTGATGGGAAAATACCCAAGCTTTTCTCAGAACCCATGCTGATTTGATAAAAAATATACGGTATTCAAAATACAAAAATCAGTCTTTTTATAGAACCCAAAATGAATATAGAACCCTGAATCGTCAAAAATAAAAAACGAACATTGGCTGACCCTCATTGCAATATCTTACCTTAGATTTGTGTATCGATGTCGATGCTTCTACAAGGGGTTGAATGGCTGCATATCTTCTTCACTAAGGAGGGGCATTGTGAAAGAGCTTCATCCCAACCACATCTTCGTGAAGGCGGAGAGAGATTAGGAAACCCTAGGTTTTGTAGAACGATTCAACGTCGGATTGAGAGGGGAATAGGAGGTTCGTTGCTGGGGTGAGGGATATTCTCAATCAATTGAGCACACAAATTGTTAAACCTGCGTGCAGATTGATCGAGAGAGAGAGAGAGAGAGAGAGAGAGCGAACGAGAGAGAGCGACGGAGAGAGAGCGAGCGACTGTCACCTTCAAGCTGGCGGTGGTGGGAGTGATCGGTGGTGGAAGGGATCCTTCGAAACCATATGGGTCGAACACAGAGTGATCGAGAGAGAGAGAGAGAGGGAAGAGGGAAGACGGAAGAGGAAAGAGGGAAAGAGGGAAGAGCATCTGCGCGGGTGTAATTTGGGGGGAAAAGTGTTGCGGGGTGTTATTTGCTGCAAAAATACGTAATAAATAATTAAAAATTTATATTTAATTCTCATATACAGTATAAAGTAATAAATTTATTCTTTTTTAATGTTGTGAGGGCTAATGCCATCGCAAAGAAAATATAAATTAAAAAAAAATACAAATTTCACAACTTTCTGCACCATTGCGACGGCGTGAGATAAAGTGATAAATAAAAAAAATTATTTTGGTTGCAACGGCTTTTCTCGTTGCAATAATAGAATTCTTGCAACAGGCTTTGATTCCGTTGCAAAATTCCGTTGCAATTACTTATTTTTCTTGTAGTGATCGTGGTTGCCCAATATCTTAATTGGTCGAACCGCCTGATCCGTTCATATTGACACCACTAGACCAAATCCTAAGTCTGCAGGGTTGGGTTTAGACTTTTAGGTTCAACTGGTAATGCATCATGAATATGAATATCAGCCATATATATATAGTATTGGGTTTGAATGGACCGACCTTACCCCATGTAAACATTGCAATA
>JAESVK010045303.1:3835-14651 GCA_017140935.1 Hamamelis virginiana
TCGTGGATTTTCGAGTCAATTTGATTGCGTATATGAGGGGCTGATGACTTTTCTATTTTGTTTTTCTCAGCCAAGATTTCAATTCATGGATATATTTTCTTGGATATATATTCTATGCACAGTAATGTATATAAAAACTAAAATAAAGTCTATCTGGCTCCACCATGCAACACAAATTTAATCCATAATAAATAAACGTACATACCTCTAGTACCCATGGGCCATGGCCATGTACACGACATGCATGGTGTATATACCAATCTGATTATCTCCAAATTTATTACTTATTTGGACACTGGCTTTTGATACCTCCCTAGATTTCACATAACTAGTATTCATGGTACTCACATAATTATCAGAATTAGAATATCAAAAATGCTATAGCACCCGACACTTTAACCTGAAATTAAAAACCACAATGACTTGTCCTATTTTGAGTGATATTTGAAAAAGATGAAATCGATTTGAGAGAATGAACCTCACCACTCAAAGCAGGACACATCAAGGTGATTTTTAATTTCAAGTTAAAGTATCTCGTGTTGTAGCATTTTTCATAGAATATTTAGGGAAGCTACGTCCACTTGTACTAGTCCCCATGGTACTCGAATCCAATTCGCACGAGATCACAGCTTGCTCAGCAGGGGCAATGGCTGCATCCAATGATATCTCTTCATAGATATATTCAGTTTGAGTTCCACCACTAAACTCAAAATTATCATTTGCAGAATCTGCAGTCTCCTGTAACTGTAGCGCAAACTCGAGGCCACCCACCACATCACTCATGGTGGGTCGATCTATTCCTTTATCTCGTAGGCATCTCTCTGCGATTGCAACAAATTTCTTCAAACAAATTGGTGCGATAGTTCCCATCAGATAAGGATCAATGATCTTATCAAGGGTTCGACTCCTAATACACTTTTGAACCCAATAAGCTAGACACACTTGATCATCATCAATCTCATGATTCACTGCTTTCCTAGCGCACAATACCTCAAACAACACTACACCAAATGAATAGACGTCAGATTTCTGAGTCAATTGCCGACGCTTTATATATTCCGGATCCAAATACCCCCATGTACCCTTGAGTAATGTACTCACAGCTGTATTCGTCATGCTAATAGGACACATCTTGGATAACCCAAAATCCGAGACTTTGGCAACCCATTTTTTATCCAACAATATGTTGCTGCTCTTCACGTCTCTATGAATGATTGTGTGCTTCGCACCAGTATGAAGATAGTGCAGTCCTTTAGCAGCACCTATGCAGATCTCAAGCCTCTGCTTCCACGGTAGACGATCGTTGTCCGTTTCGTAGAGATGATCACGGAGTGTTCCATTGATCATGTAATCATATACAAGGATCATCTCACCTTCATCGGTGCAGTAGCCAATAAGAGAGACTAGATGAAGGTAACGGAGATTTGAAAGCATCTTTATCTCAGTCTTGAATTCATGGGCTCCCTGCCGTGACCCAGGATTCAACCTCTTGATGGCAACCATGGTTTCGTCGAAGTAGCCTTTGTATACGTTGCCAAAGCCGCCTTTGCCAATGATGAAAGAATCGTGGAAGTTGCTTGTGGCAGATTTCAGATCAACAATCGAGAAGTGACGGCAGAGATCAGACGGTAGTGAAATAGATATCGTTTTGGTGGATTTTGTGGTGTATGAAAATGGGGCCCATGATGATTTCGCTTCTGTAGTAGTATCAAAGTCTTTCACTCTCTTACGCCGCCAGTAAATCAAGAAACAGAGGAGAGAGATTGCAGCAATAACACCAAGCACAGCTCCTGTGGCAACAATTACAGTCAAGGACCCTTTACTTCTACTCTTCTCCGGTAGCTTTGGGTGCAGATCCAACGATGTGGGATCTACCGTTATTGGATCAGGATTGGGCCCAGCAAGACTACCGTCTGATAGATTTAACTTGAAGATTTCTAAACCGTTCAAGATAACATCAGTGTATAAATGTGGTGAGTCTGTGCTAGGGTGTAACACGAGCCACAAATCTTGCTTGCTCCGGCTACCATCTTGGTCTGGGACAAACACAAGAAAGTCTCTGTACACTGGTTTTCCAGTACCTCCACTGAATTCGATTACATCCATGTCTTCCTGAGCCGTCTGATTGTTGATATATATATCAAACACTCGTTGATCTGGACGCGTCACCTCAAGTTGTGTCTCGCAGAAATGGAGCCTAACAAGGTAACTGAACCCGGAATCAATGGTAAAGAACCAGGTGAGGTTGTAATTCTTGTTAATGAAAGGGTTTGAACCCATTGTCCTGGAAGTAGTGTAGACAATCACCGGTGCAGCGTATGCGAGCGTCTCTAATGTGTACCGTATTGTGACATTATGCCGATGGGGAGTTACCCCGAAAGCCCGACCCCATATATAGATCGAATCGTCACTCCAGGTCCGAAACATGCCAGTATCGTCATTGACTGATATGTCTCCTCCACCAACGTTTAATCGGTAAAGAGTTTCAAGAGCAGTGTAGTTATCCAAAGTGAAGAAAGAGTTGTAGCCTAGCAACATGATGGGGTTTTCAATAGTATGGCCTATATAAAGATTATAGGGCATGGAAACGATTTCGATACCATTTACGAAGGCATAAGAAGTTGGAGATGGAGAAAAGGTTATGCTGAGTGTTTGGTTGTCCTCAACATTGATGCAGAATTCTTTTCTAAAGGAGGCTACTTGAGGTCGTATGGCGGAAACAGTGAGAAAAGCACTGAAGTTGCTGAGGAGGGTGTGCGTATTAGCAAAGACAGAGAAGAAAGAGGTGGATGTATCAAGGTCGGAATATGTTGTTGGGTAGAAGTAGAGACGGAGGAATTTTGGTCCGGGGGAGACGGGGAAGGTATAGGTGAATTGGGAGTGAAAGAGACGAGCTGTCATGTACGGAACTTGGGTGACGGAGGGATCTTGCTCAGAGGCTTTGGATGATGATGATGTTTTATGTAGATCGGAGGGTGAGAATTTTGACATAGCATCACCGTCCCAATTCCGGCCATCGGGGGATGTGGTTTTGGTAGATGAGCCACAGTCGAGAAGGATATATTCGGTGGGAGTGTAAGGCGGAGCAGCTGCGCCGACAAGGGAGAGGAAGTGGAGGAGGAGTAGTGTGGCATGATAGAGAGTATAAGGGGTTAGCATGAATGCTGAAGAAGTGGATGTTTGTAAGAAATTAAGAATTAACTAAACATGGAAACAATTGCGAAGAAAAGTAGATTAACAATACCAGAGATAAATACTTGCACAGAGGAGAGAGAGAGAGAGAGAGAGAGTTGGGAATTGACGAGTATGAAGACTTTGAAAATAATTTCTTTTAATGCTTTTTACTTTATGAGTGACTCATCAATAAGGAAAGGAAAGCAAGGAAGGGACAGAAAGGAACCAAAGTGACAAGTAAGGAAATGACATGGTTTCTGAATCAACCAATTACTTTAGTAAGAAGACTTTGAAGTCCGATTTTGAAGACTTTGAAGACTTTGAAGTCTTTGGAATTAATTGTGGCAACTTTGAAGACTTTGAGGGCATAGTTAGAAGAAGTAAACGGGGAATATATATAGTTTGGAATTATGGTGACTTTGAAGACCTTGGATTGATGAGGTTCACTCAAAATTGAAACAATATATATATATATATATATATATATATATATATATATATATATATATATATATATATATACAGAAATGATGTTATGCGGTCGGCTGTAAGTTGTTTGTTACGGTCGAATTGAAAACGCGGTCGTTTCACGCGTTTGGCACAAAGTCACAGCTAACACTTGCGGGGGAAAATGAAAACAGGGGAAAACCAAAAATCAAAATCAAACATGTTAGCCCCCAAATCTGCGATCGACAACCTCATTCCGGTCTCTCCTCTCCCCCGATCTCACCCTCGTCGCTGCTGAGAAGAGGTTTTCCACACCTGACCTGCGCATCTCCACCAAGATCGAAGAACCCATACCCTGCGCAGCTCCATAAAGCTCGAAGAACCCATACCCTCTCACCCTCGTCGCTGCTGAGAAGAACCCACACCTCACCTGCGCAGCTCCAGCAAGCTCGAAGACGGCGCAGGTAAGCATATCTCAGATTTGGGGTTGATGTTCTTCTTCTTCTTCTGCTTCTTCTTCGCTCTGTTTTTTTTTTTGAAATGAAACCCTAATATTAAACCATGAATCGGGGAAATGCTTAGGGATGAAAACCTCTCAGATGTTCAATAATTTATGTATTATTAGCGGTTTGAACAGTCCATTTAACTGGCTACTGCCATGTTGTTTTAGAGAATTTTTTTTTTTTTTTAATAAGAGGAATTCTACCTAATAAAGACTTTAAAAGTGTAAACAACTTTTAAAAGTATTGAGGATTTTAGAGAATTTTGAGTCAAGGAATTTGCATTCACATGCCTGATATCAACATGATCAATCATAAAATCAAAACAAACCTACTTAAGAAAAACATAACACACACAGAGAACTCTCCCTTCCTCTCAATTTCATGTTTCCTGCAGCAATTTATTAGACTTGTTTTGTTTTTGCTTTTTGGCTGCCTGATTTATTATTACTGTTATTTTGTGGCTCATGGAATATGACCATAGTCACATCTATTGCCCTTTGGCTATCACTGCATTTTGGGGACCTGCTCAACGTAGATTTTTGATTATTCTGATTAAATTAGAAAGGAAAGAAAAGAAGTTATCCCACATTGGTGGCTAGCTATACAGGTCCGGTTGGTGGAAACTTATGATCATTTATATGCAGTGTAAGCTATGACTCAGACTTGCACTGCCGTTGATGTAGTGTGAGTCAATACATTAAAATATCAATAAACTGGTCCTTGGCTGGGTTTGATTCTAGCTATATAGCTAGCTAAATACTTTCTCTCAGCTAGTGTTTCAACAAAATCAACCACATGTTTCTGTAGTAAAAGGAATTGGATCGGGCAAATGAATTGGCTGGGTTTGATTCTAGCTATATGTACTTTTGATGCATGCATGAATGCATATAAATCTAATAATCTCTAATGTGAAAGAGAGACAAGTTGCACTGTAGTTTCACCTATAGCAAGCTCTTGTAATTAAACTAAGTGGCATCACCCCCGGCCATGCATGTGATATGATTGGTAAAACAGATAAAAAGAAAGGAAGACTTACATCACATATCACAAAGGGCCTTTGAAAAAAGCACATGCACCATCATTGTCATCAACCCAATGGATCAAATGGATATTGTAAGAGTTGCTAATTACTTTGAATCTTATCTTGTGGTTTGGGGAAAAACATCATGAACCAACTGCCAAGGTTTATCCATGTCATTGTTAATAAGTTTACAATTATTATCTTTCTTTATTATAGACCTGAAAAATCTGATGCACCAATTATTGGATTGATCTTATTGCCAATATGACATGCCCGTATCTCAAATATATAATAAATCTTGAATTACTGGACAGCTAAATTGTTTGCTTTTCTTACTCGTCTCTCGTTCTTATGGCCCTCGACATGAGCAGGTGGAATACGATCACAAGCTGACCATGTTTTTGGCACCCAAGTGATCGTAAAAAACCTAATGCCCCTAGTAAATTATTTGCATTAGTTTATCCCTTACATATTACCATTTCTGTAAACAATTTTTTTAGTTATTATGGTGGCTTAGAAAACAAAATGATCCCAAATTAAGATAGTGTTTGGCATGCACAAAGGTAGTGTTTGGCTTTTGAATTGTATTGCTCGACTTTGTGGCTGTGTTTTCTGTGCTTTTCTTCCTTTAGCAACTGCAATCAAAGAAGATATTTTTTTAGAAAATGAAAAATCAAAGCAAAAAATTCTTTAGTTATCCAATACAAAATCCTAAAACTTAATTTTAATTCAGGTACTTAATGCATCATATGTCTTGACACACTAGACTAGTGCAAATAATAAAGAATCATGCCTCATGAAATATAGATTATGCCGTTTGAACTTTCCTATCCTGATTATGAAATGGACGGATATGAAAATGATTTTGCCCATCTTTAAAGACTAATTATATATATGGCCCAATTCTTAGTAGAAAATCTTATATACGTTATTTAAAAAAAGAAAGAAAAAAAAAACCTAGATCCTAGTCAAAGACTGGTTCCTCCCCCTATTTCTTTTTTTCTAGTGCTAAATGAATCAAAACAATTTTGACCTTTTTCTTATATTAAATGTTACCGCAATCTATGACACTACCACAAATTTTGGGTATATTTCAGGTTAGCTGAATTGCTACAGTGGAAGAGTTAAAATATGGAGCTTGATGGGTTGGAAGAATCTTCAAATGTGAACCGGTTACCAAATTCACCTAGATCTAATGAAGGTGAAGCCTCAACCAATGTATACTTGCCTCAAGTTAGGGATGAACACAAACCTAAAATATGGCAAGAATTTGCTACATTAGATGATGTGCATGCATTTTACAACAACGATGCAAAGGAAGGGGGGTTTAGTGTTCGAGCTAATTCGAGTAGGAGGAGTAGGTGTAAGGACAGGGAGAATGAGCTTTTAATGAAAGAATATGTATGCTACAAGGAAGGGGAGAGGCAATTGAAAAACGATAGTGATGGTAATAGGGATGTTAAGAGGCGTCGTGGTATTACCCGAGAGGGTTGTAAGGCAAGACTTCGAGTTTCGAAGTCGAAGTCGGGTAACCATTTTGTAGTATCCATATTTGATGAGGGTCACAACCATCCACTTGCCACTCCTAGGAAAGTAGGTTTTTTACGATCCCATCGTCATGTTAGTGATGTTAAGAAGTGTCTAACCCAACAGTTTTCACTAGCGAACATTCCTACTCATCAACAAATGAGTATATTGGAGCTACAAGCAGGGGGGTTAGGAAACATAGGATGCACGGAAAGAGATATTAGAAATGAGCAAACTAGAGTGCGTAAATTAATGGATGGCCACGACGCCGATCTGTTGTATGAACATTTTTTGGGTGAACAAGAAAGCAACCCATCATTTAGATATGTTATTGAAGCTGATGATGATGGTAAGCTCACTCATGTATTTTGGGCAGATGCATCCATGAGGATGGCATATTCTTATTTTGGTGATGTCATTGTGTTTGATACTACGTACAATACAAATCGATATGGGATGATTTTTGCACCGATTTTAGGGGTTAATAATCATGGGAAAACTGTAACATTTTCAGGTGCATTTTTGAGTGATGAGTCTACAGATTCGTTTGAGTGGTTATTTAGTCAGTTCTTGAGATTAATGCCAGGCCCCCGACCCGGGATGATTATAACTGATCAAGATTTGGCTATTGAGAAAGCCATTGCTAGCAAACTTGAAGGAACACACCATAGGTTTTGCATATGGCACATTCTCAACAAATTCTCAGAAAAACTTGGACCATCCACATACGATGTTTACTACAACTCATTCAAAAGCTGTATTTGGGATTCTGAAAGTAGGGAACAATTTGATGAAAATTGGTTGAAATTGCTTGAAGCATCTAACTTGCAGGAGCACAGGCGGTTGAATTCTTTGTTTGAGATGAGAAGGAAATGGATACCTGCATATGTGAGACATATATTTTCAGCTGGAATGTCGAGTAGTCAGCGAGCTGAAAGCCATCATGCATTCTTCAAGAGATATGGAGACAAGAGGGATTCTCTTACGGATTTTATCCAAAGGTTTAATAGGGGACTTGCAAGACAGAGGCATGAAGAGTTGAATGATGACCATGTGAATATAAATGAACACCCATGTCTTAAAACCCCACTTCTTATGGAGAAGCAAATGTCAGATTCATATAGTAGGTTCATTTTTTACAAGTTTCAGGAAGAGTTGTGGCAAAGTATGATGTATAGATTGACTGTAAAGAGTGATGATGCCATAAACTGCTTGTACAAGGTGGTTAGGGTGGATGGGACATCTAGTAGGGAGCGAGAACTTGTTGAAGATAAAGAATCGGAATTTATTTCTTGTAGTTGCAAAAAATTTGATTGTGAAGGAATCCCATGTAGGCATATGATAGCACTTATGAGGAAAAAAGATTTTGATTATTTGCCTACAAAATATATTTTGCGGCGTTGGACAAAGGAGGCAAAATTGGGAATGGTAGTTGATGGAGTTGGGGTTGAGGTGAGCAATGCTTGTGATAAATCTATACTTTCAAATCGAACTATGTTGAGCCAACTTACAAATCAGTTAATTGATGATGTCGTGCGGAATGAAGATGATGTTTTAAAGTTTAAAGAGCATTTATTGCAATTTCGTGCCAATTTGAAACAATCAACCGTTAACTTTGAACTTGGGGATTCTACAACAATTAATCGTCCTCGCCAATTCTCATATAATGAGCCAAGTCAAGTCAGTTTTAAGGGCTCCGGGAAGCGTCTTAAAAGAGGGAAGGAGAAGTTTAAGCCAAAAGGTCGCAAATGCAATTATTGTGGTGAAGTTGGTGCGACACATGACAAAAGGAATTGTCCCAAAAAAAAATATTGGGTATGGATTTCAAAATTTAAAGTGCTTTGTTATAATATTTTTTACACATTATTGTGTTGAATAATGGTTATTGTTTACATGCAGTGTTTCCGTCCCCGGCAATTGTGGTTCCCCAAGTGAATGTTCACAAACTGAGGCTGAAGAAAGTTTGTAACATTGCATGGGAAGGTGTTCATAAGTAAAATCAGCCTTGATACTAATTTTCTTGTTGCATCGTTTTCTTTTTCGCCTTTTCTTTTTTTGATCGATAGAAGCTATGGTTGTGGACAAGGATTTGGTTGCATAGTTTATCTTTCGGATTTGTATCCATGAGGGCAGTATGTTTCATATTAGTTAAAGCCATAAGAGTATTGAATTCAACACCATATCTATAAAGGACTTGTACAGATTTTTATTATCTTTTTTTTTCAAATTAAAGGCCATATTCCTGTTACAGCAGTTTTTTATGATAGTGACAAAGTCGATTGTGTGATGTTGATGTCTGGGAAGTTTAGATTTTAGGCTCCTGTTTATTAGAACAAATATTTGGTATGTTGTATTTGGTCTAATGTCAGGATTACTATTGTTTCTGTTTCTGTTTTCAATCTTGACATTTTACATGAACCTTCTTTATTTGTGCTTAGGAAGTAGAATATTCAGAAGAACCTGGTACACTGTATCACATTAAGTACTGGGTTGCTGGAGGTTCAAGGTAATTAAAATGCAGTCATTTCCTACCTTTTGTGAAAAGCATTGTTTTTAACTTTAATATTCTTCATAAATTTGATTGGGTTAAACAGACCAAATAGTTATTATATTAAAAATTTGACAAAATTTGTTTGAATGGTATGTGTTTCAGGAATCCCAAAATTTTGGCATGTCATTTTCAGGACGCAATGAAGATCACCATGGAGAGACAGGGGATTGAAATTGAAGCAAATTTTTATGGCTTGTCATCTTTATGTTATGATGCCCATGAATTTGTATGTTATGAACTTGGAAGATTAAAACAAATTTGGTGATGATAGATGCATAAAATTATACATTTGTATTTTTGAACATGTTTGATGAAAATGGGACAGTATATCATAGATGCTAGCATTAGTTGAATGCTTTTTTTGGTTGGGTTGAAAATGTTGTACTCTGTTGACTTTGATTTTGGGTGTTGTGTTGAACAGGTAGAATATTTATGGGATGAAATTGAATTTGTATAAATGCCAACAGGTTCATGTAGAGCAGTGGTTATTTTTATGGGATGTAATTGAATAGGTATAAATGCCACATTTTGGGTGAACATCATTTTTTTGATTATATTGAACAGGTTCAACAGGGTCAAGTTTGATTGAAAAAAATGCCGATTATGGAATTCTATCCAGTTTAAATGCCATGAATAGCCCCTGTTGAAAAAAAAATGCCAAAAAGAAAAAAATGCCCAATTTCGATAAAATGCCGATTATGGAGATCTATCAACCATAAATGCCATGAAATGCCTCTGTTGAAAAAAAATGCCAAAAAGGTCAAAATGCCGAATTGCGAAAAAATGCCGATTATGGAGTTCAACCACTTTAAATGTCATGAATTGCTCCTGTTGAAAAAAAATGCCATAAAGAAAAAATGCCCAATTTTTTCATATATTTGACACTTGGCATTTAGTTGAAACAGGGTTTCTATTTGTCATTTAAGGTTGAAAGTTGGTTAATTGTGGCATTTATATGCCGTTTGGAAATAATAGAAATTGGACATATGTTTTCAACAGGGGCATTTAGTGGGCATTTAAAGAGGGTCGAAAATTTTTTCATTTATTTGACACTTGGCATTTAGTTGAAACAGGGTTTCTATTTGTCATTTGAGGTTGAAAGTTGGTTAATTGTGGCATTTATATGCCGTTTGGAAATAATAGAAATTAGGCATATGTTTTCAACAGGGGCATTTAGTGGGCATTTAAGGAGGGTCGAAAATTTTTTCATATATTTGACACTTGGCATTTAGTTGAAACAGGGTTTCTATTTATCATTTAAGGTTGAAAGTTGGTTAATTGTGACATTTATATGCCGTTTGGAAATAATAGAAATTGGGCATATGTTTTCAACAGGGGCATTTAGTGGGCATTTAAGGAGGGTCGAAAATTTTTTCATATATTTGACACTTGGCATTTAGTTGAAACAGGGTTTCTATTTGTCAATTAAGGTTGAAAGTAAGTTAATTGTGGCATTTATATGCCGTTTCGAAATATTTGAAATTGGGCATATGTTTTCAACAGGGGCATTTAGTGGGCATTTAAGGAGGGTCGAAATTTTTTTCAAATATTTGACACTTGGCATTTAGTTGAAACAGGGTTTCTATTTGTCAT
>JAESVK010045312.1:0-15318 GCA_017140935.1 Hamamelis virginiana
GTCATGATATGTTGCTAGATGTCACTCATGACCAGTGAAAGCCTATTGATAAAGTGTTATCAATGAGGGCAAAATTGGAATCGTTCCAATTGAACCTTAAAATAGAAAGTTTCTATTTTTAGGAGACATAGAGATGTCCCTGTCCACTGCTAGGTTAGGGTGAACCCAAAGGGTCACACACAATAGAGAGTAAGTGAGTTTCTTAAACATGTGGGAGGGGAATCCTGTCTTTGAGTTATGTTTGATTTTAATTATTAAAGGTTAATTAATTAAAAGTCAAAACTAACCAAGAATATGATTACTCTATTCAAGGATGTTTGGTCATACTAGCACTAGTTACCAAACACCCCTTTAAGAGGAGAAAGTCTATATATATGAGTGTCTTGACATTCTAGGGTTAAGAGCAACCCCATGGCTGAAATTTCTCTCTCCTCTCCCTCTCCATTCTAGCTTGCTCACAAGTGTTGTGGAAGACTAGGAGGTTCTAGGGAATCTTGCTCTCGTGTGGATACGCTTTGGAGGTTTCATCCGTTTGAAACTCGAAGGAAGGCTACATCGAAAAGCACAATCAAGTATTGTTTATTTATGTTGATTTATATTCATTCTTGTTTGTATGTGTTTGATTATATACATGACCCGATGCTTGAATCGATTCTTGAAGGTTTGTGAACATGGATTGATTTTATAAAATGAAAAAGTTTTGTTTTCTACTTCCGCTGCGAATCCATTGCTTGTTATTAACAGATCCTTTCACCCTACTCCTTCGTGATTTAATTCATATGCCATAGATCCTCCGCGGGTGAGTAATTTCATACATTTGAAAGGATTTGTGATGAAAAACATGGATGCGCAGCGGAAGAGGAAAAAACAAAACTTTTTCTTTTGTAAAAACAATCCATATTCACAAACCTTCAAGAATCGTTTCGAGCATGGGGTCATGTATTTAAAACATACAAGAACATATAATTAAAAATAAAAACATGCTTACTTGTAATCTTTGCAAAGCAGCTTTCCTTCTAGTTTCAAAAATGATGAAACCTCCAAAGTGTATCCACACAAGTGCAAGACTCCTAGAACCCTCTAGTTCTCCACAACACCTTGTGAACAAACTAGCTTGGAGAGGGAGAGGAGAGAGAATTCGGCTAGAGAGAGAAAACCCTAGAGAAAGTGATGACTTGATTTTTAGGGTTGCCTCTCCTCATATTTATAAACTATCTCCTCTTTAAGGAGTGTTTGGTTACTAGTGCTAGCATGACCAAACATCCTTGTATAGAGTAATCCTATTCTTGGTTATGTTTGACTTTTAATTAATTAACCTTTAATAATTAAAATCAAACATATTTCAAAGATAGAATTCCCCTCCCACAAGTTCAAGAAACTCACTTACACTCTATTGTGTGTGACCCTTTGGGTTCACCCTAACCTAGCAGTGGACAGAGACATCTCTATGTCTCCTAAAAATAGAAACTTTCTATTTTAAGGTTCAATTGGAACGATTCCAATTTTGCCCTCATTGATAACACTTTATCAATAGGCTTTCACTGGTCATGAGTGACATCTAGCAACATATCATGACGTGCCCTAGGTTTAGGTGAATAGCAGAACTATGTGAACCCTTCATGTTATTTAATCCTTCATCCCCTAATGTCACAGTTAAGATAATAGGTATGGTTTTAGTCAAACCCTATCTTAACAACTTGATATCTGTCCCACAAAATATAATCTCAATAAGGTAATCGCAGTGAAACTCTTTTCACTGTTTACTTATCACTCTGGCCAGAGGTTCCCTTTGAGAATTATCTTTGTGAACTAATCCTGACATTCTCTCTCTCATATAACTGAGAGTGATGATTCCTTATTGCACACTCATCCATCTTCATGTATAACTCATTAGAGCCAATAAGCACCGATTACAACCTTATGGATAAGGCTGTACAAGATACTATCAAACTCTAGCAACCTATGCATAAGACAACTATGGTGTCTCAGGTCTAAGGACTACCAAGAAAATGGACATAACACTAGAATATTCCTTTGACAGAACTACCATAGGAACATTCTTTGTTGATCATGTTCAGTGTACATATTCTCTAATATGCACCCACAGATTAACCTAAGTGTCACTACACTGATAGGAAAGACTACCTATCCTCCATATGAGTTGGTTTAAATCTGTGCTACTCTTCAAACGGTTAATTAAATATCCACTTTAATAAACCTTTGAGTAGGAACTCTTTTAGAATAGATGTATATGAGAAATATCAGTCTCTCTATCTCAACACCTTGAGATGCATATTTCTCTTATCATTTATTCATGGACCTTATCATATATGTTAGAACATATTAGATAAGTTATACCTTCCATATTATGATAATATGAAACTTAATATACCCTTTAGGATTGGTTTTAGGGCATACTTCTAACAATCTCCCACTTGCACTAAAGCCAATCACCATAGTATCGTATACTAGTCTTCGTAAGACAAGGCTTTTAACACACACAGGTGTTATGGCAAAGTAGATTCATGCAAAACCCTTTTGCATATTATTATTTGCAATAATAGTATTCCAACTAAAATTCGTTGCCAACTCTGATGTCCTAGTAAATGAGACCTATGCTTTCAAAAGAAATCAATGTATACTAGACATTCTTTTAGGCAATCTGTAAATGGCTAACCATATAATTTCTTTATATGCAAGTATTTCATTCTTAAACTCCCTTTAAGAATATACTTGTTTCTATTCTGAATCACTATTCTGAATCAATTATCAATATCTGCTAACAACTATTTGCAGCAATTTTGTGATATTGATGTGAGTATATACTTTATAATTATATGAGTCTGATATTTCTCAAATATTTTGCTCACATAAAAATCTTTTCAAAAACCATTTTTGAAGAAATTTGAATTCCTATAACGATTATGGAATTTTTAATACTACGTTAGTATTTAAAGTATGTACTTATAAAGAAAATAATTGATGACTTTCCTGCTCCCACGAGTCCCTTTTTAAAAACAAGGTACTTTATGTATTAAACCCTTTAATTACATAAAATTTCCTTTAATGTTTTATAAAGGTATAGTTTTTCAACTAATGTGGAAATCATGTTTTCTAATAACTCTTTATTTAAGAAAACTCACCTTTTAAAGTTTATTTGAAATATCCCATATTATCAAATAATCTTAAAACTCTATCGTTTGACATTTTTAAGGTTTTGAGATTCATCCAAATATTCTTAATATTTATCTTTCAGTTTTACTTCATATTAATCATTTGAACGTTTCAAATATCTATTACACATGAAGTATAATCAAACTAAAAGTTAGGGTTTATACATCTTATGTATTATCCCTTTAATCTCCATATACACTATTATTTGCATTTATTCATAGTATTTATAAAGAGTTAAGAACTTTAAGACAATTGCCAGAATAGATCCAAAATATCCAATATTAAAGATAAACTGTTTCAAAACATAATATTCAAAACTAAATAAAACTTCATAAGAAGTAATTATTACATCTGGCAATAATATAAGAGTTCTTAAAATTCTTAAATAAATAAGTCAAAAATCAAGCTTCAATGTCAAAGGCACCAACACTTTGATCCTTTCCAAACAATGCTAGCTCGACGTTCACTCGACCTTCTGCTTCCCTTTGTCTCCTACACATTGTACAATAAAACACAATTAGGTATCGTATACCATAAGCAGAATACTAATTCGTAATTAGTAAATGAATAAATAACAAGACGTACCACTAGAAGAACCATTCTTCAAAGAGGCGAGGTACTCCTTGCAATTCCTCCTCCAATGACCTGTTTTGCCGCAGTGGAAACACTTTCCCTTTGAGTCCTTCGAATCCTTCTTCTTCACACCTCCTTTTGGTTTAAGATTGGATTTCTTCTTCTTCTTACCCTTGCCCTTGGGCTTGGATTTAGAAGTTGAGGCCCCATCAATAACCAAAGCACTTCCTTTGGAATCCTTTTTCAAGGTCTCCTCAGCAGTTGACAACATGTTCATCAGATCAGTCAAAGAGACTTTATCATTCACATCAGACATGTGAAAGTTCATGATAAACGGTTTGTAACTCGCAGGAAGAGAGTGAAGCAGAATATCAGTCCCCATCTCAGAAGAGATATCCACACCTAGATCATGAAGGGCATGGATATTCCGGATCATCTTCAGACAATGCTCATTGACAGATGTTCCTTCTACCATCTTACATGCAAAGAGCTCACCAACAATGTTGTACCTTACAACCCTATTTTGTGACTCATATAGCTCTTTAAGATGTTTGATGATTGCATGTGAGCTATATATGACCTCATGTTGCCTTTGGAGCTCATTGGTCATCGATGCCATGATATAGCATCTCACTTGCACATCATCCTCGAGCCACTTTTTGTAAGTGTCTCGTTCCTCTTCTGATGCCCCTTCAGGTAGAGCATTAGGGCGTGGAGACTTAATGACATAGTCAATTTTATCAGCGGGCAAAACAATTTTCAGATTTCTAATCCAGTCATTAAAGTTTGGACCAGTCAAATGGTTGTCATCAAGAATACGAGAGAGAGGGTTTAGAGGTGCCATCTACAACAGAAAATAATATAAATTTCATATTAATAAAACATGAAAACTTTTGGTCTTTAATTTCTATGTTTCCTCCCACTATTTTGTTCAAATCCCATACACCCTATGATGAGACTTGGGAATTTCAAAAGATTGAATTTCCATAGCAGGGATTGGGGTCCCATTAAGAATTAGTAACCTCACATGTTAGTTTCTTGGATACTAACCCTTAATGAGTGGATAACTCTTTATCCTAATGCTTCACCTAAGCAAATTCCAATCATCCTTTAGCCTCTAAAATCGTAGTATCCTCACATAATAGTTTCTTGGATAGTACATTTTAGTCAAGTTACACCTACCAAAAATCGTAGTATCCTCACATAATAGTTTCTTGGATAGTACATAGCAGGGATTGGGGTCCCATTAAGAATTAGTAACCTCACATGTTAGTTCCTTGGATACTAACCCTTAATGAGTGGATAACTCTTTATCCTAATGCTTCACCTAAGCAAATTCCAATCATCCTTTAGCCTCTAAAATCGTAGTATCCTCACATAGTAGTGGGGTGAATCCTCTGGTCCTGCCCTAAATGTAAATAGCTTCATAGTTAAATCTGCATGCAAGTGATAAAATTTATGTTAACTAGTACAGAAATGGTCTCAAGAAAAGCAAAAGCTGAAAGAAAAGGGGGATTGAAACCGGCCTCTACTTAATAGGAAGAGAGGGATGTAATTCCTAAAACAAAGAATAATAATTCTATATGGCAAGAGAAAATTTCCACCATGACGGAAGGCTTAGGTGGCATGACATGTGAGGCAGCATGTAGGGCTAGTCCTAAGCATAGGCCCAAGAGGACATTGCTTAAATTCAATTGAAATCCAAAATAATAAAATAAAAAGTATGTTATAAGATTCAAGGCCAATTCAATTTAAAAACTTAAAAAAAAAAAAAAAAACTAATCAGTTCATGAATTGAAAATAAAATAAAATAACACAAGAGTAAGGAATCCTCATGGACTCCTCCTAGCCCCTACTAAAACCTCTCTCTCCCTTCTCACAACAAACTGTACATGCAATATCCTCCTGCTCAAGCCTAACAGTCCCACTGTCCCCCACCATTAATTTCCCTATTCTACACGCCATCTGTTAGAGGTATGCCCTAAAACTAATCCTAAAGGGCATGTTTATTTCATATTATAATAATTAGAAGGTATTACTTGTCGTATATATATTAAATTATATATATGATAATAATGTCCATGAATAAATGATAAGAGAAATATATATCTCAGGTAATTGAGATAAGGAGACTTATATTTCTCATACACATTTATTCTAAAAATAGTTCCTACTCATAGGTTTATTAAAGAGGACATTTTATAAACCATAAAGAGTAGCACAGATTTAAACTGACTCAATTGGGAGGATAGGTAGTCTTTCCCATCAGTGTATTGACACTTAGGTTAATCTATGGGTGCATGTTAGAGAACATGTACACTGAACTTGATCTGCTAGAATATTCCTATGGAGACTAAGTCAAAGGAATATTCTTATGTTACGTCCATTTGTTTGGTAGTCCTTAGACCTGAGACACCATAGCTATCTTGTGCTTTAGTTATTAGGGTTTGATAGTATCTTGTACAACCTTAACCCTAAGGATGTAATTGATACTCATTAGCTCTAATAAGTCATGCATGGAGATAGATGATTAGTCAATAATGAATCATCACTCTCATTAGTATGAGAGAGAATGTCAGGGTCAGTTCTCAAAGATAACTCTCAATATGAATCTCTGGCCAGAGTGATAGGTGAACTGTGAAAGTGTTTCATCGGGTTCATCTTATTGAGATTATATTTTGGAGAACATATGACAAGATGTTAAGATAAGGGTTTTGACTTATATCCATACCCTGATTATCTTAATAGTGACATTAGGGGATGAAGGATTAAGTAACAAGAAGGGTTCACATAGTTCTACTATTCACCCAAACCTACGGCACGTCATGACACATTCGCTACTACAAAAAGATGCAAAGAAAACAGTAAATAGAAAACAGTTTTGGAAACCATTTTAGAAAGAGACCAAAGAAAATGGTTTTCAAAATCGTTTTAGTTTAGTAATATTTAACAACAGTTATTTTGTGACTGTCTTTGGTGGGCATATTATTAAGTCGGTTTTGGAAACCGTTTTAGAAAGAAACCAAAGAAAACGGTCTTTTTGTTTTCTCTCATAAACTATAAAATATTATTTTATATAAAATGTGAATGCTATTCTCATGGTTCGAACACTGAACCATGCGTTAAAATATCTAATTATGCTATTACATTTTACCACTAATTCAAGTTTTGGTGGGTGTTAAGTATTTAAAAGAAAATTAAAGTTAAAGTATCTTAGTTTTTTATACTTATATATATTAAACATAAATATATTTAAAATAATACATTTATAAAATTCAATGTCCAATCGTTAACCAAATGATTCAACTAGTGACCCACACCCTTTGCTACGCTAGTCGGGTCTGATAATTATTGCCGGGTCTGATAATTATGGCCTTACGCATCATATATTGTTTACTATAAACTGAGAGCATAGTTATCAGAACCAGACGGGACATCGACCTGGACAAGAGGCCGGGTGGTTGGGTCACTGGTTCAACCACCAGGTCAACAGTCGAACCGCTTAATTATAAAATATATATTATTTTAAATTATTTGAGATTTTTACAAGTATATGAATGTAATAAGGTTATATTTTATATATTGCATTATAATAATAACAAGAAAAGCATAGCCTAGTGGTAAAGGTTCCCATCCTATTTCTTTTAAAGAGGTTAGGAGTTCAAACCTTAAGGAATGCCAACTTTTATTAAAAAAATTTTGAATTATTAATTGACCGGTTCAACAGGTCAGACCGGCCGGTTCAAGACAGTTCACTTCCTTGTTCGGTCCAATAATCAACCCAGACCGGTTAGGAGTCTGATTCGCCGGCCCAGTACGTGGCATATTTGAAAACAGTTTTAAACCGTTTTCGTATGTGCCCCTTTTGAAAATGGTTTAAAACCATTTTCGTATGTAGAACATTTAAAAACAGTCCAAAACCATTTTAGTACGTGGAGTAATAACAACGATTATAAACCATTTTTGAAGGACTACTACCCTTTGAAAACACACATCTTGAGAACGGTTCCGCAACCATTTTCAAAGGGTTATGAAAACGATTTAAAACCGTTTTCGTAGGATTTTTTTTTGTAGTAGTGATTGCTAGACGTCACTCATTACTAGTCAAAGCCTATTGATAAAGTGTTATCACTTAGGGCACAATTGGAATCGTTCCAATTGAACCTTAAAATATAAAGTTTCTATTTTAGGAGACATAGAGATGTCCCTGTCCACTACTAGGTTGGGGTGAACCCATAGGGTCACACACAATAGGGCATAAGAGAGTCTTTTGAATTAAAAAGAGGAGTATATTCTTATTTATTACTAATTTGGTCCTTATTATTAATGGTTAATAAGTGAGGGACCAAATAGCAAATAAAGGGAAATTTTCCAATATAAGGAGGTGTAAAGTCAAGCTAGCACTAAGTAACCTAGCATCTACATTAGAAGAAGACACAAAATAGAAAGGAGAACCTTAGGGCATGAGCTCCATCTTCTCTCTCCAAACCGTGTTTCATCTTCTCCCGCTCTAGCTTGCCTCTTGCTCAAGTGTTGAGGAGTTGCAAGGATTCAAAGGGTGTTATGCTCATGTGGATACCATTGGAGGCTTCATCTGTTTGAAGCTTGAGTTTGACAATTGCAAAATCGAAAGGCAATCAAGTAAGTATGATTTATACTTGATAAATATATGTTCTTGTTCTTTAAACTTATGACCCAATGCTTGTTCGAATCCTTGCTGGATTTCGATGATGGGTTTATTTTCTTGTAAAATTTTTGTTGCCAGTCTTCAGCTGCGAACCCATGTTTTCGAAAACCTTTTAGTGGTATCATAGCCAATCAAGCATGGTCATGAGTTTTGATGATGGCAATCAATAGTTTAATTAATTAAAATAAAAAAACAATGGTTTTGGAAGCCATAGTGAATTCGGCCATAAGAGAGTTCTTCATGAACCTCTCATGTTTTGCTTACTGTTTTGTTATAAATGGCAACTAGGGTTTGTTAGAAACCCTAGCTAGGTCACGGTCATGATGGGATTGATCCCTATGTGGTTCGGCCATGTAGGGATTTATCCTTTATGTGTTTTGTTGTTTAGGGTTTAGTGAAAACCCTATAGGGATTTTCGGACCTAGTGGGGTTGATCCCCTATATATTTTGACACTTGGGGTTTTATTCCCACAATGGTTTGATGCTAGGAGTATGATCAAAAATCCCCAACAAGGTACAGCTCTCTCTCTCCTCTTTCCTCTCTCCTTCACCATTCGGCCACTAGGGTTTTATGAACCCTAGTTGGTTCTTTATTATTTTGGTTTATGATTTGGGTTTTAGAAACCCTCTAATCAGCATCCATGGTTGAATCTTTAAGTTTGAGAAATCCTAGGATTGAATGGACGAAGTTCTTGATTTTAAAAATAAGAACAAAAGCTTGTTTTTGGGAAAATTAGCATCAATGGTGATTAGGGTTTTAGGAAACCCTAATAGGGATTTCGGCCATAAGGGTTTTGTTCTCTCTTGGATTCGGCTACTAGGGTTTAGTAACCCTAGAATATATTTGCATGATTCTTGATTGATTTTAAATTGTTAAAATTTGATTCTTGATATATGCAATTAATTGTTTGATTTAAACTTGTTTAAATTAGTATATTGATGAAGCTTGTTAAAGTATTAACAATGGTGCTTTTAGGGTTCTTTAAAACCTTAATTTCATTATCAATGGTGGCTGGTTTTAGGTTTAGGAAACCCTAAATCATAATAGGAAAGTTTCTTGATTTGAATTAGGAAACCCGATTTGAATTAGGAAACCCTAAGAGGCAAATCTTGAAAACCCTAGTTTCCTAGTTTCCTATTTTGAAATTGTTTAATTTAGGAAAGTTTCTTGTTTGATTTGATTCTTTCTTATTTTGAATGATTTTGATTTAGGGAATATGACAACATGTTTAGTGTTTATGGAAACCCTAAAAAATAGGATTAGGTAAGGTTGAAGAAACCTAACCCTAACCCACCCTAAACCCTAGCACACACACTCTCTCCCACTATGCCATTGGCCATTAGGGTTTGGAACCCTAATTGGTTTTGTTTTTATTTTTAATTCATGCCTAAATGTTCTTCATATGTTTTATAAATAGTTTATAAAGTTTTCAAAATTAATTTTATTGCTTTTGGAAATTTAAAATGAAAAACAAGTAAGGTTATGAAATTTTATTTTATAAAAACCCTTATTTAGTATTCTTGAGAGATTGTGTAATTCATGTGATGAATTAATGTTTGTTTGCTTTAAAAACATTTAGGGATGTTGCTTAACAGTATATAAACATGTTAAAAGAGTTTTGGCATGATTATATATTGATTGAATTAATTTTAAAATCGTTTTAAAATTAAAACAGGGTTGCTGTTTTTCTAGGCAGCAACTATATAGCTTTTGTAAAATCTATGAAAAATATTTTCTGAGGTTTTCAAAGCATGCCACCTATTGAATTCATTAATACAAGGTCTTAACTAAGTTTAGGAAGAGTTCCCATGACTTTTTATGACCTAGGTTAGCCACACTAAGGTTTTTATGATTAAGAGTCAAATCTGGAAATTCTAACTCTCTATCACAAAAGGCCTTAAAATGATACCAAAAGTTGGAATCAAGTGTTGAGACCCCTGCCATTGGATAGAGGACTGAAAAACCTAGTGAATTGAAGTGTTTCCAAGACTTAGTTCATTTTAGGTTAGGCCATATAAAGCCATTTGTGAGCAAATTCCAGAATCTGCCATGGTTTGTAGTTAGTGTCACAAAATGCTTTAAAGTCATTCCAAACGTTGGAATCACTAAACGAGACCTATGCCATTTGATAGAGGACTGAAAATCCTTGTGAAATAGAGCATTTTCACATTTAAAAGGTTAGTTTCAATATAGGAAAGTTTAGTCCCAAAACAGTAGCTGAATTCCAGTTTTTGTTGAAAAACAGTAATAGTCTCTTTCATAGAATTTTTGGTTTTTGAGTTATTATTTAATTCCATCATTATAAGTTAATGTTGATTAATATATTAGACATATTAAAGTGTTAAATGCATGATAGGAATTGTGAGAATAATTTCTCAAATTAAATTCTATATATATTTAAAACCCTGTTTGTTTAAATTAAGAGTTTTACTTATTTGAAAGAAACTAGTATAGTCACATGAGATATGATGAAATTCTTTTAAACGAGATTTTTAAAGAACTTTATTATTGTTATGAGATAATAATAATAATAATTTTATTATTGTTATGGGATAATAATAATAATATGACTTTAATTAATTATAGGCCATTGCCATCATTGCCTTTTTTTTATTGTTGCTTTAATTTATACAATGTGTTGTGTAAGTGCAAATGGATGATTATGGACTTAAGACCAATTAAATGAGATGTGATTGGCTGCATTAGATGCGTATGATTTATTTTTGGGTTGTATTTAAAGAAGTTTAAATTTGGTGATGTAATTAATTTGGGGCTTGCATGCCTCTTTCCCTCTCTATTCCTATGTATCCCCTATTTCCTTAATCACATTTTATCTTTTATTTTAAATGTAATACTTGATTCAAGAAGCCTAGTGGTGGACCCGATGTGCATGGTGGAGTCTTGTACGAGAGTAAAGGCGAGGACTTGAGAAGGACTTGGCTATGACTTCAAGAGCTTGAGAATACTTGGTTGTCGCTATATATTTATTACATAGAATTTTAATTACGATCACCTAACCTACACTATAGACCTAGGGTTCATCTTTTTGGCTCAAAGTTTGAACCCACCTTAAAAGTCCATAATCAATCCAAGGCCCAATAATATATGAGATGTATGCTAGGTTAAGGCCTTGACCTAATTTATTATATGTTCAAGATGAATCCACCATAGCCTCTAGTAGGACAGTGGGAGGATAATCGAGAACTACTAATAAAGTTTGGTCTAAATATTTTTATGTATGTTAGATATATATGTGATGCATGTGATGTATGTTTAATGTTAAAAATGAGACCTTTTACAAAACCCTTCATTTTAAAATTTAGTTGTGACGAAAATGTATGAGCCTTATCCTAGTCGCCCATCATTATAAGATAAGAAAATTCTTTCAATGGTTATGTTTGGCTGCAGATATGCGGGGAACATATCCATCCTAAGGATTCATCTTATCTTATTATGAATATTGGATATCATAAGATGCGAAAATGGTGCATCCCAAGAACTTATTATGTGAGGGATGTAACATTCAATTGGCCATACTTATGTGAATGATGGGTGTGACTTAACTAAAATGTACTATCCAAGAACCTATTATGTGAGGATACTACAATTTAGAGGCTAAAAGAAGATTGGAATTTGCTTTGAGAAGCATTAGGATAAAGAGTTATCCACTTATCAAAATTAGTATCCAATAACCTATTACGTGAGGACTACAAACCCTTGATGGGACCCCAATCATCGCTAAGGAAATTCAATGCTGAAATTCCCGAATCTCATTAATAAATGGTATATGAGATTTGAATAAAATAGTGGGATGTAACATAAAACTTAGAAACCAAAAAATATTTATGTTTAACTAATATGAAATTTACATTTATTATTTTCAATTGTAGATGGCTCCTCTAAGCTCATTATCTAAAATTCTTGATGACAACCGTTTGACTGGTCTGAATTTCAATGATTGGTTAAGAAATTTTAAAATTATCTTAGCCGCTGCAGATGAAATCAAAAATGTCATAAATACCCCGTGCCCCAATACTTTGCTTGAAAGGGCTTCCAAGGAGGAAAAAGACACTTATAACAAGTGGCTCGAGGATGATGTGCAGGAGAGATGCTACAAAATGGCATCGATGACTAATGAACTGCAAGGACAACATGAGGTCATTGACAATGCACAATCAATCCTATTGCATCTTAAGGAGCTTATAAATCACAATGTAGAGTTGTAAAGTACAACGCTATTGGTGAACTTTACTGCTGTAAGATGGTGGAAGGATCATCTGTAAATGAGCATTACCTTAAAATGATCCAGAAAATCAACTCCTTGAATAATCTAGGTGTCGAGATTACATCTGAAATGAGAATTGACATACTTTTTCATTCCCTACCTGCTAGTTACAAACAGTTCATCATTAATTTTCACATGTCTGATGTGAATACGAATTTGTCCTTGACTGATTTAATGAACAAAATAGTAACTGTTGAGGAGACCTTGAAAAAGGACTCCAAAGGGAATGTATTGGCTATTGATGGAGCTTCAACTTCCAAGACCAAGCCCAAGGACAAGGAAAAGAAGGAGAAGTCCAATGATAGGCCAAAAGGAGGCATAAAGAAAAAGAAGGGAAGATGTTTCCACTGTGGCAAAATTGGTCACTGGAAAAGGAACTGCAAGGAGTACCTAGCTTCATTGAAGAATGGTTCTTCTGATGTACGTCCTAATTTTATTCATTTACTAATTGAGAATTAGTATTATTTTCCTTATGGTATGAGATACCTAACTATATTTTTTCTTATACAATGCGATTGTATGTAGGAGACAAAGGGAAGCAACAGGTCGAGTAGAGATTGAGTTGCTGTGTTTTGAAAGGATCAAGAGTTGCTGCCTTTGACACTATAGCTTGATTCTTGACTATTTTATTTAATAATTAAGGAACATTTATTATTATTTCCAGTTGTAAGAAATACTTCATTTTGAAGTTTTATTTAGTTTTAAGTACTTTATTTATTCAAAGCAGTTTATCTATATTTAGATTATATCTGGCAATTGACTTAAAGTTCTTTATTTCTTTATAAATAAAATTGAATAAATTGATATGATGATTCAACTACATAAGGTTCACATTAATGAATGAATTATGATTCATTATTTAATATGAATCTATCATCTATTTAAGGAGATTAAAAATGGATAATACATGAGATGTATAAACCTTATATATTAGCTTGAATTATCAATATCACTAAAGGATCTTAAATATGTCAAACAATAATATCAAAGGATATTTGGATTATGAGATACTTCAAATAAACTTTAAAAGCATGTTTTTCTTAAATAAAGAGTAATTAGAAAAACAAACATTTACACAATGGTTAAGAACCATGCCTAATTATTGAAACATTGCTTTAATTGAAAATGTGATGCGCAATAGAATTCCAAGCGAAGGAGTCCATCGGTCGTCAAGCAATGAATTCTAGGGAGTCCCTAGATCATATCCACAGGGAGTGGAACATGTTCTAATCGATTCTTAGGAACTGCTACCCAATGAATGTAAATGAAAGTGTAAAATATTGGGGGTTTGTTTGTTGTGAAAGATTTGAACCAAGTTAATGGCAAGTTGCAAATGAAAACCTTGTAAAGTAAAGAAGATGGGTCCTATGGGTTCATTCCTTCCTAACTTATGGTAAATGGTTTCTCAAACAATGCACATTCAAGAATCCATTTACTCTATGGTCATGAATGGAGGGTTTGACAATAGAAGCTCATAAAGGTAAAACAAATGATGGAATGTAGCTCAATACTCACATTGGCATTTTCACAAACATGTAGAGTGCATATGTGCTCATTAACTAAAATACAACGACTTACTGGTTATACATTGGTCATGAAAATGATACTACTAGGGTTCAAAAGATGAGAGAGTATAAAAACAACTGTCCATCAACATTGAAGCTTTTGAGATGAGAAAACACATTTACCTAGGGTTTGGAGATGAACTCCACCATAGAACCCACCAATGGTGTTTAGCTAGCCATTAAAAGAAGTAAATGCATCAAACAAGAACAATAAATGCTAGGGAAGTGAAATAAATGCTATTTATTAATTCACAACTTGAATGCAGCTTACAACTGAGATTAAAAGAAAGTAAACTAAGCTAAACTAAGCTTACAAGGTAAAACAACAAGAAAAAGCTGAAATCCTAACTAAACTATCAAGAAAATATCAAATGCTAAAGAAAAACTAAGCTAACCCTAGAAAACTAACCAAGAACCAGTTGAGAATCCCTCTCCAGCTGCTAAGTGCAGCTTTTATACCATCCATTAGGTTTACAACAAGTTTGGGGTGAAAAGACAAGAATGCCCAAGAGATTTGTGGAAATTACAAGCCAACAGCAGCATAAAATCAACCTAGGACCGATCCCACTAATGCCAGGACCGGTCCACCCACTCTCTGATCATCCAAAATTCGAAATTGCAAACCTAGGACCGGTCCCAAATAGCCAGGACCGATCCTCCCTATGTAGCTGCCCACTTTTGCACACTTTGGACTGGTTTTGCCTCCATGCTTTGAGCCTCGCTTCATTTGAACATTCGCGCAAGTTTGATAAACCCTAAAAAGGGTGTTGGAGCCTTCTTTGACTTGAGATGAAGAGGGGAGCTCACTTTGGGTAGTCTTTGGTGAAATGAATCATTCGAAAACATGGAATCGCAGCGGAAGACAAAATAAAACTTTTTACATTGATGATTCCATCATCGAATATCCTAACCAAGAATCGAACAAGCATAGGGACATGTGATTTACATACAAGCATAAAAATTTATCAAACATAAATTAATCTTATTTGATTCGCCTTTCGATTTGCAATCCTTGATCTTGAACTTCAAAACG
>JAESVK010045312.1:15718-30207 GCA_017140935.1 Hamamelis virginiana
CGGTTTAATAAATGTCCTCTTTAATAAACCTATGAGCAGGAACACTTTTAGAATAAATGTGTATGAGAAATATGAGTCTTCATATCTCAACAAACTTGAGATACATATTTCTATTATCATTTATTCATGGACATTGTCGTATATATAATTGAATATACAGACGATAAGCAGTACCTTCTTATCCTAATATGAAATAGATATGCACTTTAGGATTGGTTTTAGGGCATATCTCTAACATTTGGCGAAGCTACTACATTTATGCACTTCAAATGAGCAGAGAATCATGCTAATGAGCTTCTTTCGACAAACGGAAATTCCCAACGTCACTAAACGCTTTAACAAAGTGGATTTAGCACCATTTTACCTGCACGGGCTCAAAAACAACAAACGGATCAGAAATACCTGCTTTGCACCAAACTATGACTAAAAAGCAAGAGAAATGCACAAAAAGGAAGTAAAAATGAAGTACTTTATGTGTTAAACACACCCTCCAACCTATATCTTGCTAGTCCCTCGTAAGATTTGAAGAAAGAAAGAACTAAAAAAAAAACAATAAAAAGGTAGCAATCAACTGACAGAAGAATTCACTTAAACTGACACACATGAGCATACTACTATAACTTAAAACACAATGCAAATGTTTGAACTCATTACGATCGAGTGTTTCCAATGTGTGTGAAAAGTTGCCAACAGAAGTCTCACATAACCAACAACAATACAAGAAATGTGCACAGCAATGGAGAATCAAATGGAATGAAGTTACTCAAACAGCACGACTTCAAAAATGAAACAAGAGTAATAAGACATAATTCAAACATTTAGCCATGCAACAGTGTTCAAAATGAAACAGCTAGCATTCATGAAATCAAATAGGTCTTGTAGGCTTGAAACGACCAAGGGTTACACAAAGGGGCTTCAAAAAGACAAAATAAGTATTGGCATGACTTGACTTGGGTCACTACCTTGTTGCCAACACCACCCGATGCTACCCTTCCTCAAAAAGCTAAAACTAGACTGAAAAAGTAAACACAAAGAACGACTAAAATAAACTAAGCCTAATTTCCCTGAAGTACTCCAAGTATTCCTCCTCTTCTGATTCAGTATTCAAATCGTCTTGATCCACACAATCTTCCAACTCATCAGAATTTCCTTCCAAGTTAGGAAAGGGCAACTCAGCAGCAGATGGTTCACCTCTCAAAGCATGAACCTCTCTCTCCAACTTGGTCAACCGGTGATCGATTTGCTTCTGCTTCTCTAGAATGCACTTGAACCACCCCTTCATTCTGCGCTCCATTCTTCTCATCTGAGATAAACGTGTAAGTTGGGGAGTTGATGATGAATATGGTCCTGAAGTAGCTGGTGGGGGCTACACTGGTCTAGGCTTTGCTGAAGCAGCTAAGCTCCTTGCCTCAATTATATTTGTGATGGGACCGAAATGGCGAGGCACCATTTTACTTTTGGGAGGCAACTTGATTCCTTTAGCCTTCACTATTTGGGTGACCAAGCACGGAAATGGCATAAAACTCTTCTTGCTCATGAGATCGAGGTAGTCACTCATTACTCCCCAAATGACCACTGCAAAGTCAATCGGCGCACCATTCATTACCTCATAGAGGAATCTGATCTCGTCAACTTTTGGCAATTTCTCTTTTCCTTTAGGAATAATCATGTTGTGAATGATTTTGTTCATTAATACATATTCAGGCTTCAGCTTCCCTGGAGTGAACTCGCTTCTGATAAATTCTTGCATCTCTGTTGGGTTCGAGCACATAGCATTAGAAAGTAAGGCCGCATCGAAGTCAATCACAGCACGGAATGGGTAAGGCCTGACATTTGAGCCCGCGGGATGAGGATAACCCAAAGCTGAAGCAATGGTCTTAATGTCCACTGTGAAAGGTTTGCCGCTCAATGATGTGTTCAAGTGAAACTCCAACTTGGCATTTACCCTCTGATTGGAGTAAAAGTCCCTCACAATGGAAGGGTGGTAACCCTCCAAAGGCTTGCACAAGAATGCCAATTTCTGGTTTTCAAACACAGCTCTAATGGGATGAGTGTCAAAAAAAGTCTTGTCTTCGACCGCTCTTTCGCACTGAAAACCCCTCTTGGCAATAGACTGTGCCCAAGAGCTCTCTTTTTCCCGAGGCTCGTCTTTAAACATAGCTTCAATTTCATCATCCTCATCGTCATCATCATCGCTATCACTATCACTCAATCGTCTTTTTCCTTTGCCCTTTTTCACTTGCTGAGATGTGTCACTCTTTCTCTTCTTTACAGCTCGCTCCACAGAGGAGCCAGAGGCTTTCCATTTCTTGGGGAGCTTGGTCCTTGCCATGGCCATAACAACCAACCCAATCACAGAGAGTAGCACTAGCATGGCTACTAAATAGTCCCACAAACCCATTTCAAGCAGTACAACATACCCATCCTTCAGATCACAAACCAACTTCCTTCCCCCATCCTTCATTCTCAATCCAAGGGTTCACAAATAATGCAAAAAAAATGCCACACACAGCAACAAAATACTTCCTTAACAAATCTCAACACAAATGGAACCAAAAATCCCCAACAAGCAAATAAAGACTTCAATAACTAAGATTACTTACCAAAAGATGATTGAAGAACATAAGTGAAAACTGAGGATTTGTGGGAGATTTAGGGTTTGGGAGGTAAGGTTAGGTAATGGATGGGAGATTTAGAGCAAAAATTAGAGAGGGAAGATTGTGAGGGTGTGAAATTTGAGAGGGAGGTTGAGAGATTGCACAAATGGGGGTGTATTTCACGAAGTGGGGTTTTTTAGAATGCGGAAAAACGAGATTTTTGCACTTAGGACCGGTCCCATTAATGCCAGGACCGGTCCTGGTGCTTGCTGACTTGTTGGTACCAGTCCTAAATAGCCAGGACCGGTCCTCCCTTTGCAGATTTCACTTTTTTGGACAATTTCAAGCATGAACACCCCAAAATGCATACCTTATGCTATTTGATTATTCGCAATCATGCACTTCCAATGGTGATAAAGCAGTTCAAATTCTTATCTTTTGATGTATATAAGTAGTTTATATTTAGTATTTTTAATTATGTTTGTTATTTTCGTTATTGCAGGAATCTTGTAATTTTGGAGTGAATTAAGAGCGAAAAAGTGGCGATGCGAAGTTTGAGAAAAAAAAATCTTCATTGAAGGAAATTTTGAAGCAAGTTGAGCCATTTTCAAGAAAAGAAATTCAGCAGAATTCACTCACAATCGATAATGGCATTCACCATTATCGGTAGTCATCTCCTTAAAGTGTAGAATTAGCAATCAAGGAACCTGTCAAGTATCACTACCGATAGTGGGGTTGACTATTATCGGTAGTTCAAGCTATAAAAGTCAGTTACAAGAGCTTGCAGAAGTCCATTGCCGATAGTTGAAATATCCATTATCGGTAATGGATGTCTCAAGACCATCAGCAGCCAATCAGAAGCAACTCATTACCGATAGTGCTATACTCTATTATAGGTAATGAGAGATCCAAGCACCTGCCAAGCTTCCCAATTTTGATGTATTATCGATAGTAGCTTCATTATCCATTTCCCAGTTTGAACAGTCCAAGTGCACTACCGATAGTTCCATACACTACAATCGGTAGTGGCAGTTTACTTAGCCTCGAAGCATGATTCCAGAAGAGCCATTACCGATAGTCCTCTTTGCCACTATCGGTAATGGGCGCTGCTTTAGCCAAAATATCTTCTTTGTGTGACTTTTTGAGGGGCAATTTTGTATTTTCACTTGTAGTACTATATAATTTTTTGGGTAGATCATTGTTAAAGAGTTCTTGACTTGTAATTGTAGTTTTACTTAGGTTTTTAAGTTTTTCTCTCTTCTCTCTCATCTTTCTCATCTTTCTTTCATATAGGTTTAGTTTAAATCGTTATTGTAGTTGTTCTACTAGTTGTAATTTCACTCTTTGTTAGTTTTTAATCTGTAACAAGACAAGTTTGGTTTAATTCTAGTTTGTACAAGTTTATTTCATAAGTTTCAAAGTTTAATCATGTTTTCAATTTATTTTGAGTTAAGTAAGTTCATTTCTACTGTTATGAGTAGCTAAATCCGTTTACTGGGATTGATGAGGGATGCTTGATTCATACCTGAGGTAATAATTTCTCACACAATGTCCTAACTTGACAGATTTGGATATTCGTGCTAAACACAGTATTTGCTCATGATCCACAAGGAATTGCTAGCTTTTACCATCTATTGACAAGATTTCTTGCCATAGGTAGTTTTTAGCACCGAAAGCATTCCACGTGTTTGTAAAAATGTCTCAAAGGGTGTTTATCATGAATATCCTATTTCTTATACAGTTGGATAGTTTTTATTCTCAAATCTTCCGCCCAAACCATTCTTCAATGTAATTTGGGTGTGTAAATGTTTGGATTTATTGTTAAATCTCCCATCCAGGCCATTCTTCAATATAATCTGGATGAGTATTAAGTGTGAGGAATTAGAATCAAAGATGTGAACAAGTTGAGCTCTAAATCCCAGTTCTTTTCTCCCTTTGATTAAATTATAAACAATCCTTGTGTATTTACACAAAACCAATTTCAATACAACCCATGATTTTCATTTCTTTTTCTCTACACTGAACACCTCTTGAGAAGGATTTTATAGCTTTTCTCTGACTGACTATCTCCGAGGACACAACCATAGGACTCCATGTATTATTATGCTTGCAACGGTAGATCCTACGCTTGGGATTGAACAGCACTTTTTATGGGCAAGCATTTTTGGTGCCGTTGCAAGGGATAGGAGACAATTGAAAAGCAGCAAATTCTGAAGTAGCTAGTGGTAACTTGCGATTTCATTGCAAGTCCGGTAAGTATCTTCACTTGATAAGTTGTTTAGCCATTGTAAATATCATAAAGAGTACTTCTCACTAATTAGTGCATGTATATTTGGATTCGAGACGAATTTAATAGACTTGTACGAGTTAGTCAAGAGGAGTCAGTAAATAGAAGTTTAATTTTTTCTGAAAACACATCACGTGATTTACCTTCAATGGACTTTCCCCATATGGAGAACCCCCATTTTAATCCTGAACAATTTTTAGTTCCCAAAATACTGAGGGAAGTGGAGTTGGAAATGGTACTGGCACTGGTAATAGTCAAAGTAATCAAGATGGTAATGGCCAAAATTTTACTGTACCACCACAAGTCATTGGTCGGGTAGGCAATATTCAATACCCTCAATACCAAATCATGCAACAACCTCAAGCCCCACAGTGAAGAACTCTTATAGTTCATGCATGGTGAGACTCCTTCCCCTTTACTATGGGTTTGAGTAAGAGGATCCATATGAGTTCATGCATGATTTTGAGGAAACATGCGGCACTATGCTGTATACTGGCGCACCACATGATATAATTTGTCTTAGGATGTTTTCTTTTTCTCTTAAAGATTTAGCAAATAAATGGTTGATGTATTTAAGGGAAAACATTATTTTTTTCATGGACTCAATTGCAACAACAATACTTTGATAAATTTTTCCCATCAGAAAGGACTAATGCTTTAATGAAGGCATTGCAATATTTTACTCAGAAAACAAATGAATCTTTTGCCAAGACATGGGAACGTTTCAAAAGTTTAACTTATGCTATTCCTCACCATGGCATGGATTTGAGCCAACTCATAAACTATTTTCATCACGGTTTATCTTCAGATACCAAAATATTTATTCAAATGATGAGTAATGGCATGTTTTTCGAAAAAATTCCTGAAGAGGCTTGGGACCACTTGGATTTTATATCTGCACGAGCTCATGACTGGGAAGTTAACACAATCCCAGAAACTTCTCGACTTCCAACTAGTGGGGGAAAATTTGTTGTAAAAGAATAAGATGAGACTCAGGCTAGATTGACCCAGTTATTGAAAAAAGTAGAAGCCTTAGAAATGAAAAAGGTGAATGAAGTTTCTACAGTCCCTGTTTCTAAGGAAGCAGAATTTTGCAATCTGTGCAATATACAAGGGCATTCAATTGATGATTGTCCCTCGTATCCTACCTTCAAGGAGTCTTGTAATAATTAAGCCAGCATCAATGCCATATACCAAGGACCACAACAAAAAGCTTCAAATTTTTCATATGGGGAGACTTACAATTCCAATTGGAAGAACCACCCAAATTTCAAATAAAGAAATGATGCAAGTGTGGGTCATCCTCAAGGAATTTCACAATCGTTCCACCCTCAGCAACAGCAGCAAGGATATTACCCACAGGGGCAATTCCAAGGATACTAAGGTAATGCACCAAATTACCCAACTCAAACACAAAGGTTTCAACATAACCCTAATGCTAATTTTGCACCCCAGCAGAATCGAGCTAATTTTGCTCCACAGCAAAATCAGATGAACCCACCTGTATACCAACCTCCACACAAAAGAAATTTGGAGGACATGATTAATCAATTTATTCAAAGTTAGTCTGTTACTAATTATGAAATTAGAAATTCTTTCATTGAGTTAAAAGTATAGGTTTCTAAGCTCAATACCTCTGTAGGTACACTTCAACAGGAGAAAGGTAAGTTTCCTACCCAATCCTATCAAGCACCAAAAGGATAGAATAGTGTTGATACAGCAGGTACGAGTGAAGGAAATGTTGAGCAGGCTAAGGCTTTCACTACTCTAAGGAGTGGTAAACTGTTGATAAAACCATCCACCCAAAACCTATTCAAAATGAAATTGTTTTGGATTCTGATCCACAAAAGAGGGGGATGTGATACAAAGTGAAATGCCTGAAGCTGAGCTTCAAAATCCTAAGGAACAAGAGGTGGAAATTGAATCTGAAAAAGTGACTGAAAAAGTTTACACACCTCTTGCACCTTTTCCTCAAAGGCTGAAAAAGCCTCAGAAACAAACTAACAATGCTGAAATTTTGGAGATGTTTAAACAGGTTAAAATCAACTTCCTGCTATTGGAAGCAATTAAAAGAGTGCCTGCATATACTAAATTTCTGAAAGACTTATGCACTCATAAGAGAAAGACCAATGTTCCTAAGGATGCTTTTATGACTGAGATGGCTAGTTCCATTCTAAAAGCCAATACCCCACCTAAGCTAAAAGACCCAGGGTGCCCAACAATTCCAATTGTAATGGGTGATCATAAGATAGACCATGCACTTATCGATTTTGGAGCAAGTGTTAACCTAGTTCCCTACCATGTTTATCAACAATTGGGACTAGGGGAATTGCAACCTACATCGATTACACTCCAATTAGTTGACCGTAGTGTGAAACGGCATAAGGGGATTGTAAAAGATGTGATAGTGCAGGTTAATAACTTTTACTTCCCTGTGGATTTTATTGTGTTAGAAACTCAACCTGTACTTGATCCAGGGACGCAGATCCCAATCATCCTATGGCGACCATTCTTGGCTATATCCAATGCTATCATTCATTGCAAAAATGGCATTATGACTATCTCTTTTGGAAATATGACAGTTAATCTTAATATTTTCAATGTATGCAGGCCAAATGAAGATGATGATGACGTCGAGGATGTTCAACATATGAGTTTGATTGAAATAGTTGTACAAGAACATTTGGAACTTCTCTCTGAGCTTGATTCTGATTTTGTGGATAGTAATTTGGTAAATGACCAAGGAAATGAGGTAATTTTGAATAGTGATGTGAATGGAATTTTTTCTGTTCTAAATTCGGAAGATGTGATGGAGGTAAATGGTTGGGTGCCTTACTTTGAGGAGTTACCTCCATCAGAAAATAAATTGTTACCCTATTGTATTGAACCACCCGTGTTAGACTTAAAGACTTTGCCGGCCGACCTTAAATTTTCTTTTCTAGGTTCAAATGAGACTTTTCCAGTGGTCATATCTTCTCACTTGAAGACAGACCAAGAGACCAAATTGTTAGAGGTGCTTAAAAAATATAAGAATGCTTTAGGATTGTCTATTGCTGATCTTAGGGGAATAAGCCCTACCATATGCACCCATTTCAAAAACCTAGAGGAAAATGTTAAACCGTTGCGTCAGCCGCAAAGGAGACTAAATCCCATCATAAAAGATGTAGTGAGGAAAGAATTACTGAAATGGCTGGATGTGGACATTATTTACCCTGTTGCTAATAGCAAGTGGGTAAGCCCCACTCATGTCGTTCCCAAAAAGTCTAGAGTGACAGTAGTTAAAAATGAGAAGGGAGATTCAATTCCTACACGCATCACCACTGGGTGGTGTGTTTGCATAGACTATAGGAAGTTGAATGAGGCCACTAGAAAAGACCATTTCCCTCTCCCTTTCATTGATAAAATCTTGAAAAGAGTGGTAGGACATGCATACTATTGCTTTTTAGATGGTTACTCAGGTTACAACCAAATCGAAGTTGCAATGGAAGACCAGGAGAAAACCACCTTTACTTGTCCATTTGGGACTTTTGCTTTCAAGAACATGCCATTCGGTCTATGTAATGCTCCATGTACGTTTCAAAGATGTATGATGGGAATTTTCAATGACATGGTGGAGAAAATCGTAGAGGTATTCATGGACGATTTCTCATTGTTTGAGAATTCTTTTGAAGACTGCTTGAACAACTTAGAGCAAGTGTTAATAAGATGTAAAGAGAAAAATCTTGTCTTGAATTGGGAGAAATGCCAATTTATGGTAGAACAGGGAATTGTCCTTGGACACATTGTGTCTAAAAAAGGGCATTGAAATAGATAAAGCTAAAATTGAGTTGATTGCCAATCTTCCTTCCCCTAAATGTCTTAAAGAAATCCGCTCTTTTCTTGGGCATGCAGGTTTTTGTAGACGGTTTATAAAAGATTTCAGTGCGATTGCACGACCATTATGCCGTCTATTGTCTAAGGATATTCCTTTTGAGTGGAATGCTAGTTGTGAGGAAGCTTTTACAAAATTAAAAGAATCTTTGCTATCTCCTCCAATTATGCAATCCCCTTATTGGAATTTTCCTTTTGAATTGATGTGTGATGCAAGTGACTATACTATAGGGGCAGTGTTAGGGCAACGCAAGGATGGTAAGCCACATGTTATATACTATGCTACTAGAACCTTGAATGATGCACAAATGAATTACACAACTACAGAAAAGGAACTATTGGCAGTAGTATTTGCATTGGATAAGTTTAGGTCATATGTGATAGGAACCCCTATTGTTGTCTTTACTGATCATTCAGCTTTAAAATATATGTTTAGTAAACAGGATGCAAAAGCAAGACTCATTAAGTGCATTATTCTTCTCCAAGAATTTAATCTCATGATAAAAGATAAAAAAAGAGTGGAGAATGTTGTGGCTGATCATTTATCGCAAATCATCTTTGATGAATCATTTGAGACTCAACCCATTTCTGAAAATTTTCCTGACGAGCAACTGTTTGCTCTGATTTCTTGTCTATGGTTTGCGGATATTATTAATTATCTTGTGACAGAATAGATTCCAGCTGATTAGAAATCTCAAGACAGTAAAAAGTTTTTATCTAAAGTTAAATATTTCTTCTTTGATGATCCATATTTGTTTAACTGCTGTGCTGATCAGATTATTCGCAAGTGTATACCAGAGGATGACCAACAACAAATTTTATCATTTTGTCATTCCAAGGCTTATGGCGGTCATTTTTTTGCTAAGAAGACATCAGCGAAAGTTTTACAATGTGGATTTTACTGGCCTTCTCTTTTCAAAGATGCGTATCATTTCTGTAAGTCTTGTGTGAGATGCCAACAACTAGGAGGGATAACCCGTAGGAATATGATGCCCCTAAACCCAATTTTGATTTTAGAAATTTTTTATTGCTGGGGCATTGATTTCATGGGACCCTTTTCTTTCTTTTTGTGGGTATCTTTATATTTTGCTCGCTGATTATGTTTCCAAATGGGTAGAGGCGATTCCAACCAAGACTAATGATCATCAAATAGTCCTAAAGTTTTTAAAAGAAAATATTTTGAGTCGGTTTGGAATGCCTAAAGCGATCATAAGTGATGGTGGCCTCCATTTTTGTAACAAACCATTTGAAAAACTTATGCAGAAATATGGAGTCACACATAAAGTTTCGACCGCTTACCACCCACAAACGAATGGCCAGGCTGAACTAGCGAATAGGGAGATAAAAAATATTTTGGAGAAAACTGTGAACCCAAACCGTAAGGATTGGTCTTTAAGGCTTACTGATGCCTTATGGGCTTATCATACAACTTTCAAAACGGTTTTGGGAATGTCTCCCTATCGTTTGGTCTATGGAAAGGCTTGTCATTTGTCGGTTGAAATGGAACATAGAGCATATTGGGTCATTAAAACTTTGAATTATAATTTGACTCAAGCTAGCGAGCACAGGAAATTACAAATTAATGAATTGGAGGAGATTAGACGTGACTCTTATGAAAGTTCGAGGATGTATAAAGAGAAACTCAAGGCTTTTCACGATAAAAATATTATGATAAAACATTTTGAACCCCAACAGAAAGTTCTACTGTACAACTCTCGACTCCATCTTTTCCCAGGTAAGTTAAAGTCCATATGGACGGACCCTTTGTTGTTCAGGTAGTCTATTCACATGGAGCAATTGAGATTCTTAATCCAAAGTCAGGTAATGTATTCAAGGTTAATGGTCAGAGATTGAAACCATTTCTTGAAAATTTCTCTTTTGATGTAACCGAGGAATTTTTGGTTGATCCTGTCTACCAAGATTCGGTGGGTAAGTAGTGTGCGCTACTTACAATGGGAGGTGTATATATGTTTGTTAGGATTGTTTTCTTTTCAATTTTTAGTTAGATGTAAATATTTTAATTTGAATGCTAATCTTCTCTTTGCCAAAGTTCTCTGTTACTTAAATTGGGGGGAAATTTGTGTTCTTTGTTTATTTTTGGCCTTAACTCATTCTTTTTGTAGGTTTGCATCTGTTGTTTTAGGAAGTTCATTATTGCAAACTAGCTCCCATTTCAACATTAAGGACAATGTTTATTTCAAGTTGGGGGGGAGTAGCATGCTGCTTGTGTGTCAAAATTTTTGTTTTGGCCCATCAAAATTTTTGAGAAAATTTCATTTTTTTGTACATATTGTTGTTAATCATAGCATATTTCAAGCCTTTGTAAATTCTTGCATGCATTTATATTGAAAATAAGCGATGTTGTATGCTTGAGTTGATTTATGTTTGAACTATTCGATCCTATGCACACACACACTTGTGAACTGGTGAAATACATTTTTTCTTTGCTTAAGTTCATGTGTGAGCTATGTGGAGTGAGGACCTTATATTAGCTTTAAGCCATGCATTTTCTTATGAGTGATGTTATCAGCTGAGTATATAGTGTATAAGTTCTTATTTCTATTAGTCTTTATGCATATGTCTTTGAAATATGAATAAAGTTATGTTTGAATGTAGTATGATCATTATGGAACAATTGTACTAAGTTAGAAAATGATTAAAGGCCATCTTTGGAGTCCTTTGAGCTTAAATTCTTTCGTGTCAAGTTTTCCATAGGACGCTGATTGCACCATAAAATTGCATATTTCTATTGCATTATTCCCATCATTTTGTGCATACTTGAGCCATTTATATTTATAAATAGATGTTTTTTATGTTTTGCCTTGTTTTTGCGCCTTGTAGGTTGAATCCAAATAAATGGATGATTTTTGCATGCAAAGTTGGACCTTGGAAGTTTTCATAGATTGAATCAGACCATGAGACCATTGTGGTTGCAAAGTAGACTTCTCAAGCTTCGCGTGCATATAAAGAACGTCCAAATCCGACTCCGGACGAGAAAGTTACAAGCGTTTGAAGTTGGGGCATTTTTAGGCATTTTGCTGCTGGGAAGTACTACCGGTAGTAAGAAAGCTAATACCGGTAGTAGTTTTGTGCATTGTGGACTTTGCTGAACCCGAGGGGATTACTACCGGTAGTTGAAAACCTACTACCGGTAGTTCTGTCCAATTTTGCAGCAGTTTATTTTGCAATTTGTTTCTTTTTGCAAGGGCACTTTGGACTTTTATCCCTCATGTCTTGTAACCCTAGAGGGGGTATTTATAGCACATTTGCAGCTGGAGAAGGGGGGGCTTAACCTTATTCTTACCTTAGGAGTAGGAGTAGATTAGCTTTTCTCTTAGTTTTTATGAGTAGATTAGTTTTCTTCAAGTTTCTTCAAGTTTATGTAATGTAACCTAGTTCTTAGCTTGTAAAACTTTATATTCCCATCTTCAATCAATAGAATAGCATTTATTTCAATGTTTCTTGCATTTCTTGTTCATCTTTGTGCATTTGTCATCTTTCATGGCTAACTAAACATCAAGAAGGTATCAAGGTTCTTTTCATACCTAAGTAACCTATGTTGTATGTATATTATGTTAGATTGTATAGGGTAGTTTTTGAATTTTTAATAGAAGTTATCGAGGTTCTGAAGGAGCTAGGCATATTTGAAATATCAGTTGAAGCTGTAATTCTCGTTGGTATGAGAAGAATTGAAATAATCAGGTTGTTTGGGGCAGAAAATCAGAAGAAGAAAAAGAGCCGCAAGTCTGGAGCACATTCAGAAAAAGGTACTGTGAACCAGCCAACCTGGATCGGGAGGCCTCTCGTTCGTTCACTCTTGGGGTGATGTTTATCTTTAGTGGATTGTGGATGATGTTTATCCATCTCGATTTATCCTTCTCTATTATCCACATTTATCCTTCTCTATTATCCACTCAAGATAGGTTTTTTTGAAAAAGGGATAAGAGTTTGTAAAAAACTAGGAGTCGCCACCTTATTTTTAGGGAACAAGGAAACCACAAAAAAGAGTTTTATTTTCAATAAAACATTGACCCCATATTTTGGAAAAGCATGGTCTTTCGAATTAAAGTTGGATTCGGGGGCTAGGTTACGAAGTGGGAAGGTTCCAAGGAACTCCTTGTAGGCACCCACCTCGCCCTAATTAAAAGGTCTCCTAATTAAGTTTGGGCTTTATCAAAATCTTTTCAAAACAATCCTAGTTATCTAATCAATCACAAAATATGATATATAATATATAATAATAATATATAGTATGAAAGTATACACAATCCTAATGGTTTTAGGAGACTAGAAGTCAACCTAAGATTGGACTTGTGCCCTATTGACTGCCTACGTACTTTATCAATTGCTTGACAAATATCAAAGTTCACGTAGTTCGATTACCTTAGGACTCTCCTATTGTAATGAACTATATAGCCAAAAGAACTCTATCTTATCTAGGACTCTAACTTCGAGAGTTTGAATTTGATCAAAACACTTTTCTTTGCATAAGAGATGGAATTTCATTCCATTTTAAACACTTTCAAAATTTTAAAATTGTTCTCGAAGTAGAATCCTAAACCAAGTAGAACTCTATTACTATAAAAATTCTTACAACAAAGGATAGTCTTAAGTGGGATCAAGTGGCCCCCCTAATCCTAGGGTTTCTAGCTAATCTTAGGTTAGTCTAAATACCTAAAACATTAAAATATGCATGCTGGCTTCCGGTCGAAACCCTAATCTGGGCTTTGAAAGGGCCTTTCGAGCTTTGAAAGCCAGATGTGAACCAGAAGGCTCAACAGGCCTTGCCACTGATCAACTTAGTTGCCAAATACACCTTAAATATCTATGCCAAAGCCTCGAGGCCATTTGAAACAAGATCGACAATCATTCAGGGCTTTTGTGATTCAAAGGACAAAACTGCCATTCAGTCACAAAAGGCCTTATTTTCTATCAAGCCTGGCTCAGAATGTCATGAAATTTTGCAGGGATGTTCCTAGACTCTCTAAAAACCTAATGCAAAAAGAACCAACTCAATCTGACCTAAAAACCTACATGTGATAATGACTTTTAACCTACTACCCACAAAAGGTAAAACTGGCAAATTAGGGTTTTGACACCCTATTTCACCTCTAATCATAGGCAACCATTCATGACCATACTCATGGTCAAAAATGGATGTCTACAGAAGACCCTCGTTAATGTTCATGGCTTCGCCAGTGAATATCAACGAAAACAAAAGACATCCCATTTTTGACACAACAAAATAGGGATAATTAACCAACAATTATCTTGAAAGCTTCGCTTCAAATTCTCTCTTCTTGGAAGTTTCACTTCTAGTTATTTCAAGGATTTCAATCCTTTTGGAAATTGCATTTCCAATTAGCATAAAAAATTTGGGAGTCTTCGACTCATCACTAGAAATTTCATTTCTAGTTAACTTAAGGATTTTCAATCCTTTTGGAAATTGCATTTCCAATTATCATAAATGAGAGTCTTCGACTCATTACTAGAAATTGCATTCCTAGTCAACTTAAGGATTTTCAATCCTTTTGGAAATTGCATTTTCAATTATCAAAAATGAGAGTCTTCGACTCATTACTAGAAATTGCATTCCTAGTTAAATTAAGGATTTTCAATCCTTTTGAAAATTGCATTTCCAATTAAAAATGAGAGCCTTCGACTCATTACTAGAAATTGCATTCCTAGTTAACTTAAGGATTTTCAATCCTTTTGGAAATTGCATTTCCAATTAT
>JAESVK010045318.1:264-12075 GCA_017140935.1 Hamamelis virginiana
TGCATGCTAGGGTTAGTTTCTTTGTTATGATTTATGTTTAGGATGAGTCCGTTGCTATTATTTCATGTATGCGAGCATGTTTAGAATAAAGGTTAATATATTCATGTTATTATTCGAATCCCATGATAATTGATTGGTGATTTTAATGGTAATATGAGTACGTCAATGTGTATTTTGACATGTAAAGAGTCTTGGGTCTTTTTGTTTGTGCTTTTTCATGATTATTTGAATACTTGATATGGATTTGATGGATTGAATATAAAAATTGTGTACAAGGGAGCGTGCGAAGGTAAGATCCTCCCCTTGTGTTTGGATTAATTGTTTAAGCATATTTTTATGTAGTTTTTAATATGTTTTGCATGGTAATTTAATCAAGCATGATAGATTGTATGCTAGGGTGTTTATTCATTATTAACCACGGATTAAGAATGATTTTTAGGCCATTAAAAGTATATATTCAAATCTGTCCAGATTTGGATATATCCTTTAAAATGGTATAATTATCATTTTTAAGCCATGTTTTGCATGATTTTTGTAGTTTATTTTGTATATTCATGTAGAAAGCATGCTAGGACATTTTCACATTTTTTTATTCTTCATTTTCATGATTTTTAGAGTGGTTAAAGGTTAATGTTCAAATCTGTCCGGATTTGTTTATGCCTTTAAATCACTTCTAAAAATTATTTTAAGGCCAAATCCAACTTAGAAATATGCTTAGGTTCACATAGATTAATTAGTGTGCATTTAGGAGCATTTTCATGCATTTTTAGAATTAATTACATGCTTATTTGTTTAAATTTCAGCATGCATTGCATTAGTATTTTAGGGTTTTTAGATTAACTTTAGGGCTAGTTAGAGACCCTAGGCTAGGAAGGTCACTTGACCTTCCCTAGGAATTTCCTTTGTTGTAAAGATTGCCATCGGATTTGTGCGTTTTATTTGATTCGAGATGTCAACCTTCGAGATATTTTATAAAAAGATTTTTGATGCAATATTTATGAAATAAATATGATTTTTTAGGAAAGATTTGATTATTAATTGATTTTCAAAAAGATTTGAAATGTTTTAAAAGATTTTTACTTTGGAATGAAATTCCTCTCAATATGATTTGTTTTCTTGAAATATCTTTGAAAAAGATTTTCAATTGGAATTTAATTCTAAAGATAAGAATTATTTTTGGAATATTTGGATTTTATGAATATCTTTTAATTTGAAATGATTTCAAATAAATGATTTTGAAAGAATAAAAAACTCTCGAAGTTAGAGTCTTGAATTAGGTTGAAATACCTTTGATGATGTGATCGATTACAATAGGAGAGTCCTAGGGTAGTCGAACTACGTGGACTTTGATACTTGCTAGGTGATACTAGTAAGTTACGTAGGCGCTAATAGGGCTCAAGTCCGCCCTAGGATGCCCGTAGGGTGTCCTAGGTTTTAGGGGTTTGTTTGTATATATTTTTTATTATTATTAATATAACTAATATAGATAATGCATTTATATCACTATTTTTTTGGTTGATTAGATTATTTAGGATTGTTTGCATTAAGAAATTTAAATAGCCCAAATAAATTAGAAGTCCTTTAATTAGGGCGAGGTGGGTGCCTACAAGCGAAAGCTTGGAACCTTCCCACGTCGTAACCTAGCCCCCGGATCCAACTCTGGTTTGTAGACTGTCTTTTCATTGAAAATGGAGTTTGTTTTGTTTTAAAATAAAAACATTTTTATGGTTTCCTTATTCCTTAAAAATAAGGTGGCGACTCCTTTGTTTTGATTTCTAAACCCCCCTAATCACATCGCCCGGTGATGATGTGGACTCACGCACCACACAAAGCCCCGTCCACGAGGCTGGTCCACAGAATGAATTTGCAGAAAGAGAGCCAAAAGTCACCGATGGAAAACCAGAAGAGGAAACAGTCAAGATACAAATCCATCCCACTATGGAGAACAGAACAGCCCAGATCGGAGCAAGCCTGAAAGAAGAACAAAGAGAACAAATAGTACAGTTATTTAAAGATAATTATGACCTATTTGACTGGTCACATGATGAGATGCCTGGAATTCCACCATCGGTTTCACAGTACAAGCTGAATATCGACCCAATGTACCGACCAATCAAACAGAGAAGGAGAACTTTCGCAGAGGAGAGACATCAGGCAATTGATGATGAGGTAAAAAATCTCTTGGAAGCAGGTTTTATCAGAGAGGTGGATTATTCGAAGTGGCTTGCAAATTCAGTCATCGTCAAAAAGAAGAATGGGAAATGGAGAATGTGCATTGACTTCACTGATTTAAATAAAGCTTGCCTTAAAGACAGCTTCCCTCTGCCGAGGATAGATCAGTTGGTTGATGCAACAGCAGGGCATGAACTATTGAGCTTCATGGACGCATACTCGGGATATAACCAAGTACCAATGCACCCAGATGATCAGGAGAAAACAGCTTTCATTACTAGACAAGGTACGTATTGTTATGTAGTAATGCCATTCGGATTAAAAAATGCAGGGGCAACGTACCAACGACTAGTAAACAAGCTTTTTAGAGAACTCCTCGGAAAAACTATGGAGGTTTACATTGATGATATGCTAGTAAAGAGCCTGGAGTCAAAAGATCATGTCCAGCATCTAAAGGAGTGCTTTGCTATTATGAGGAAGGCGCAAATGAAGCTCAATCCAAACAAATGTGTCTTCGGAGTCAGCTCGGGACAGTTCCTCTGCTTTATGGTGACTAAGAGAGGAATTGAGGCAAACCCGGATTAGATCAAAGCTCTAGTCAATATGAGTTCTCCAAAGACAATAAAAGAGGTGCAGCGATTAACAGGGAGGATAGCAGCTTTGAATCACTTCATTTCATAAGCCTCGGATCGAAGCTTGCCCTTTTTCAAGATTTTGAGAGGAACTCAAAAGTTCCAGTGGACAGAAGAATGTGAGAAGGCATTTGAAGAGTTGAAAGATTACCTCGGATCCATACCGATGTTATCAAAACCATCATTGGGAGAGCCTCTGTATCTATACCTAGCAGTTTCCCTAACTGCAGTAAGCTCGGCCTTAATTCTAGAAGAAGACGGGACCCATAAACCTGTTTATTACACCAGCAAAGTCCTCTTGGACGCAGAAACCCGTTATTCAGAAGCCGAGAAGATAGCTTTGTCCCTCGTTGTATCAGCAAGAAAGTTACGACCATACTTCCAAGCCCATCCGATCATCGTCCTCACAAACTTCCCGATGCGGACTATCCTGCATAAACCGAGCACTTCAGGTCGACTACTCACTTGGACAATAGAGCTGAGTGAGTTCGATATTGAATACAGACCGAAGACAACTATTAAAGGCCAAGCGGTAGCCGATTTCATAGCAGAATTGACTAGACTGGGAGGGGCATAAGCTGAGCTGACTGAAAACAGAAAACTGTTTTGGGATCTTTATGTTAATGGGGCAGCAAACAGCCGAGGACAAGGGGCGGGCGTAGAGCTGAAAATGCCTGAAGGAACAATGTTCGAACATGCTTTGAAGTTTGCTTTTCAGGCGACCAACAATGAAGCAGAGTACGAAGCTATCCTCGCGGGATTGAACATAGCTGAAGCAGTTGGGGCACAATTTTTGCGAGTTCACAGTGACTCACAACTGGTTGTAAACCAAATTAAAGGAGGATACGAGGCGAAAGACCCAACAATGATGAAGTACGTTGCCAAAGTGAAGGAAACAATAGCGAAATTTTCTGAGGTGGAGATCGTACAAATTCCGTGGGATTTAAACAGATGAGCAGATGCTTTGGCAAATCTTGCGTCCTCGTTGGAAGGAGGTGGCGCTAAAGTTATCACGATGGATGTTATCCACAAACCCGCCATAGAAGAATCCAAGGCAGAGATTTTGGCCATTGACAAACCAGTCACTTGGATGGACCCAATCCGAAAGTATATTGAGAATGGAATTTTGCCCGAAGACAAGGATGAAGCAAGGAGGATTCGGATTCGATCGGCTAGGTACATTATAATCCTAGGAATTTTATATCGGAGGTCATTTTCCAAACCTCTGCTTTGGTGCGTGAGGGAGGATGAGGCGGAGTATGTACTACGGGAAATTCACGAGGGGTGCTGTGGAAATCATTCCGGGGTAAGAAGCTTGGTCCAAAAGGTCGTCAGGTAGGGATATTATTGGCCAAGGATGGAAGGACATGCCCGAGAAATAGTCAATAAATGTGATAAGTGTCAACACTTTGCATCATATATACGCCGACCTCTATCTAAACTTATCCCAATCCCAAGTCCTTGACCCTTCTCACAGTGGGGAATGGATATTTTCGGACCACTACCGGAAGCCCCAAGGAGAAAGAAATTTTTACTTGTAGCAATTGATTACTTCACCAAATGGGTGGAAGCTGAGCCGCTAGCCAGAATAACCGAGGTAAATACTAAGAAGTTCCTGTGGAAAAATATCATTTGCAGATTCGGGGTACCTGCAGTCGTAATAACTGACCGAGGAAGACAGTTTGATAACCCGGGCATGAGAAATCTGTGCAGTGGTTTGAACATCGGATTACATATTGCAGCTCCTCGACACCCTCAGTCAAATGGGCAGGTAGAAGTAACAAATAGAACAATTCTCCGAGGGTTGAAAACAAAACTAGATAAGGCGAAGGGGAAATGGGTCGAAGAATTACCGAGCATCATATGGGCTTATCATACAACACCTCGGCAGGCAACCGGGGAGACGCCCTTCTCTCTAGTGTATGGATCAGAGGCCATGATCCCGGTCGAAATTGGCCTGCCATCCCCAAGAGTAGAAACTTTCGACCCAGGTCAGAATTCAGACGAGCTCCTCCTCAACCTAGACCTCATTGAAGAAAGACGAGAAAAAGTACGACTGAAGATCCTAGCCTACCAAAAGCAAATGAAAGTGAATTTCGACCGATCAGTTCGTCCAAGAACTCTTCAAATCGGGGACCTCGTCCCCCAGAAAAACTACTAAAGCAACACGGGAGCAAGGGGTTGGGAAGTTAGGAGCCAATTGGGAAGGACCATACAAAGTTATCGGCAAAGTGAAGGAGAACACATTTCAACTAGAAGACATGGAAGGAAAAAAATTGCTGAATGCCTGGAATATGGAACATTTGAAAAAATACTACCAGTAAAATCAGTTCTTAATAAAATTCTATCTTTTTCCTATATTTGTTTGATTAATTTTATTTATTTGCGAGCAAGAATTAATTTTTGCAGAATAATATCATTGTACGTAAAACTCCACGACTGAGATAAGAAGCATTGAGAGCCAAGACCCTTGAGAAGTCGACCTCAAAGGAGTCAAGCACAATGTAAACTCAAGTTATTTAGGTCGAATAAATACCAACCCAACCATCTGAGCATCAAAAGATGACGATGAGTTTAAGTTCTTTAGGTCGGAAAAATTCCGACCCAACCATCTAAGCATCAAAAGATGACGATGAGTTTAAGTTATTTAGGTCAGATAAATACCGACCCAACCATCTAAGCATCAAAAGATGACGATGAGTTAAGTTCTTTAGGTCGGATAAATCCGGACCCAACCATCCAAGCATCTAAAGAAGACGATGAGTTAAGTTAAGCATCGTAAAGATGACGATGAATAAAGATTGCAAATATAAGAGATTTCATATTAACTTGTTCATTGATTCTTCAAAAGATTACATTGTATAGGTATCAACCATTTACATTTCCAAAACTAAGACGCACAAAACATCAGATAAATCCAAGGAAGGAACTGCTCAACGGCCAGAAAGTTGTGGTCGTTCGGTGTGAAGACATAGAATCTTCAAGAGGAAGAAGGAGCAGCTGAAAGGCCAGAAGACTCTGGAAGATGAAGATCGGCCTCAGGAAGCAGTGGATCTTTCTCTATATTCCCTTATTAGTCAACGGATTGAATAGGAGGAAGAATTTCATCATCCTCTTCATCATCGTCGTAATCTTCAAGATCAGCAAACTCCAAGTCGGGAAATTTCTTTTTAGCCGCAGCTCGGCAAGAGTCAAAACCGGCACCAAACTGAGACACGGCATCATCTCTACAGGCCTTGGCCATATCCTCAGCTTCCTTAAGAGCTTTCTCTAATCCAGAGCAACGGTGTTCAGCCGAAGATAATCCTTCAGTCGCTTTAATTATAGACTGCTCCTTCTCTCTTAACATTTCTGCATCCTTTTCCCGAAAAGCTTTGAGTTCAACAACTTCAGATTTCAAGGGAGGAATCTCTTCTTCGATTTTCTTCTTTAGCAAGGCAATCTCCTCGTCTCTCTTCCGAAGTTCTTCCTCCATCTTCACCACGGTCTCAGAAAGGGAGCGGCTCTTCTTTGTGGCCGAATAGAGTCTCATCACCACACCATGACAAAGGATCATAGACTGGACAGAAATGGAAAGAATAAATGGAAGTTAAAAAAGAGATGGAGAAGAATGAAGGGATACAGTAGAAGGACTTTTCTCTTACCCTTGCCATCTGGTGAATTGCCTCGAGACTCAACTCGTCTGACGCAGAAGAAGACACTTGCTTCCTATCAACCCGAATCACAAAGGAATTGACTCGCCTATAAGCCACATCCCAGTCTCTAAGAGCAGACTCTTCGGCTGATGTCTCAACAGTAACAGGCTGAGGAGGCAGTGCAACCGACTTCCCCTTATCAACTGCAGCAGTTAGAGAATCAACAGAAACCAGATCCTTTGCTACATCAGATGTAGCAGGGAATGAGGGAACCTCGGGAGGAGGAGGAGAAGCTAAAACAGGAGATTCGATCCTCAGCTTTTTAGATGGAGGAGGTTGAGACGAAGATGAGCCTCCAGCTTTTGACTTAGAGCTCTTCGTCTCTTTCCAGAGGGCCTTGTAGTTTTGTTTGGGCGGCATCTCGTCTTCAGTGGAAGAGGATTTGCTGCGATTGCCTCCTTGTACTGATACGAATAGTAAAACTTGGATACAAACGTCGGAGACAGAAGACGGCTCCTCCTCCGATCATCAAGATTTAGGATCACGTTAACCTTCCGCTAAGACTCCTCGGGTAATTTCGGTACTCGCCGGAAGCGTTTAAACTCTGCAAAACGAGAAAGAGTATAAATAACAAGTACATTATAAAAAAAATTAGTCTCGAGAAAGTGACAAAAGGAAAAAGAAGAAACACCTGGGGGAGCCCAGATCGTAGGGACGAAGACATCATGAGCTTCTCCAGGAGAAAACTCCCACTCGCCGCTAAGAAAGAAATACCTCCCTTTCCAGTTATGGACCGAGGAAGGATTCCCAAAGATTAGTTTTCGGCCGGCTCGCGACCAAAGGTAGACCCACCCATTGTTGGGATTGGGACTATTCCTCGGGGATACACAATACAGTAGTTCGTCGGTCGTTACTTCCCAACCTTGGGATCGCCACAGGATAATGGCCGCTAAGATATCTCTCCAACAGTTTGGAGTAAGCTGGGCCGAACAGAGTTTTAGCTCGGACAACAGACGCCTAACTACTGGTTGAAGAGGAACTCTAAGACCGGCATCAAAGAAGTGCTCATAAAATACGACCTCTCCAGGACGAGGACTACTAGCTCGGTCATTGTCATTGGGAAGACGAATTCTAACAGACTGAGGAAGGCCGAACTTGGCCCTTAGATTCAAAAAACGCCTCGCGTCAATCGTACATGGGACCTGATCAGCCACAACATTGTAGGGGTTTGACTCGATATCATCTCTTCTTCAACGTCCACATCTTCGTCTACAGGTCGGTCATCTAACCCTTCCCTAAAGGTCTCAGGGAAAGAAGGAGACGCACGAAGACCACCTACCGAGGAAATTACTTCCTCATCCTCGAATCTATCTACAATCCTAGTAGTAGCACGGGGTGGAATATCTACAGTTCTAGGGGACACCTCGTCCTCAAAACTCTGGCTACTAAAAGCCAAACGACGTGAACGTCTCATTTCTATTTAGAAGAATGAAAGAAGACACAAAACCAGAAGAAGAAAAATGCGAGAAAGTAAAAAAGGGAACAAACGACCAAGAAAACAAAGAACACAATAATAAACGAAGAATACCTTTTGGAGCTGAAGATTGGCAGACGAGAACGAAGACGCAAACGTTCAACTGAAAGAAAATTCGCTTTCAAAACAACTGGTACTCGAAGCTTTCTGGCTATGGAGTTTCTTCGAGTTTGAAGAAGAGAAACAGTGGTCAAAATGACCAAAATGAAAAAGATGCATTTAAATACGGCACACAAACGATTGGGGGTCCGGCCACGTGGCAACAATTAAATGGCCTGAATTTGAAAAGACCCACATCTTTTCAGTTTCCCTCCCCCACATTAAATGCAAGCGTGCCAAACGTCACATCTGTTTCGAAATTCGAAACGCCGCCTCTCTATGCTTTAAAGATATAATGATGGCTCATGTATGGGCTGACACGTGGAGACGTTTGATATCCTCGGTTTTTCGATTATATATTTCCTAATTCAACATATATTGAACTAGAGAAATAAGGGGCTCCTGATAAGGGAAGGATGAGACATCTTACAAAAAGCAACGTCTTAAGTATCGGATCATGGCCGATGATACGAGATCAGTTACAATACGAAGATTACACTAGTCAAAAGGTCAAGGGTACAGCTGGAAGTAACGGCCATGCAAAGAATCCGCAGTATCAACTATATATCAGAGAAATCAGCTACAATTCAGGAGAAAAAGAAGCTCGAATAAACGAAGGACACACCCTATTTAAAGGAGGTAAGAAACACAAACAAAGGGCAGAAAAAACTCTTCGTGTTTTGAGTTTTGAATACTAATTTGATCGTCGGAGGGTTTTCGCCGGATACAATCCGGCCTCCCTAACATTGTTTTGCAGGCTTGAGACTCGGCGGTCGGACATTTGCTGAAACTTGCATCATCAGTTTTCCCTCTAGCATGGATACAAAAATGATCAAACGCCTTTTTGAAGCTAGTTAGGAATAGAAGGCCCTCTTTTTGTCGCGGGTGCCAAAATTTAATTTCTTCCAAGCCAAGACACTGAAAAAGAATATGCAATTTGCTCCGAATAGGGCAACACCAAAAAGCATATGCAATTGTTGTGGACTAACTTTAAGGAGATTTCGAGCTAAGTAAATCGATAGGATCCCAGCACCGCAGCCCATGCCAAAAAGATTGAAGCTCATGATATTGCTTCTGAATCCAGAAGCAATATCACAGTGATTATTGGTTAATGGGTGGATTTATCGATTGGTTTAAGCAACTTATCTGCTCGATTTGGATCTCAGAAAGAGTAAAGAGAGAAAAACAAGTCAAAATTGTAATCGATTATTTGTTATTGAACATCCATTATGGACTATTTGACTAAACAATGCTTAGAAAAACTCCATCCACAACATGAAATTGTAATCACTTACCAACATTATTAGCCTAAAAAGAACTAAATTAACCAAGTCAGCTGATAAGACAATGAATCTTAGGTAAGATATCATGAATAAGCCATTCTGTCATAAACTTATTGGCCTGTTGGGTTGAATGAATTCCATCCCAGCTGATGCGACGATTGGGGTAGGGACAAACTGGTACCCCAGGAGATCCACAAAACTTTGCTGGATTAATATTAAAATCATAATCACCTCCTATCCCACAACAAGCTTTTAGTGAAGATGCAGCTTCAAATCCTGATCATAACCCAAAAAAAAAAATTAAAAATCACAAGTACTAATCTCCATTAAAGGGCATCTCTAATGTGATGTTATTTACTTCTAACATTGCCAAATTTGAAAGTCATGGCCAAAAAACAGGTACTCGATCTTATGGGCTGCCATTCATGACCCCTTATAAATTTGGCAATCGCAGCAATGCCTCCCATTTTTTAAAATTTTTTTGGATGCTGTCATCTCCTTCCAAATAGCTCTACATCGGATTTCTTTTTGAAAACTCGACTTTTTAATGCTATATGCGAGCTCCCTCTTGGAACACAATGCTGTCAAAAATTGTAAAGAGCTCTTATTTCGGTACTCTAGCACTCTTAAATATAGGTACTAGAGGCCCAAATGGGAGCTCTATCCCCCATTGGAAATGCTCTAATGTTAAATCAATCTCTTATAGTTCATGAAATGAAGGATCAACTCACCAAGAATTTGAGCATTTTGAAGAACCCATTGGAATGCATTGTAATAATCACCATATAAGAAAATTGAATTAGGGTTTTCTTGTCTCAACTCGTTAATAGCTTCTTGGAGACAATCATTATATTAACTTGCAAAGTCATTCAACTCCTTTAGGCAGTGAAATTCATCATAAGCTGCTGAATTGTTGGTTTGGAATGCAGTTAGATAGATTGGAAGACAGCCAATTGGGAAGTTACCGGGGACAACCATTCGAACAACACCAAATTGGATGAGTTTCTGTAGTAAATATAAGAGAGATTAGAATTGTCCACTTATAGTAGCAAGTATTTTTCCAAATGGTTTCTGTAAAAACTTTGGATTAGCTTCGCCTAAAATTAATTTCAACTCAAAATTTTATTTGATCTACGAGATGAGATGATAATCAATTCTACACGATTTCATGGGTGATAGAATCGATGATTGGCCAAAACTGGACTCGCTTAACTTTTACCACAATCCCTTTTAGCTAATATGAAAATTTCAATATGTAAAGAAATGGTCTGGACATAACTTTATTAGCAATGCTATATATCCCAAAAAATTCTTCCAAAATAGCATACCAAATGAATTCAAGCCCTTCATTTAAGGCTTGTTTGGTTAGTTTTTTCTAAAATCACTTTTGGAGAACTATTTCTTCACTTACCTCTTTAAAATTATGTTCAAACCATGTCTCCATGTATCAAAATTTTCATATTAGAAGTTATTGTGGTGAAAGTTGGAACTCCCTAACCTTTGCTACAATCATTTCTAGAATAAAAATTTTGCCTTCTATCCTATCACCCTTCAAGTCATTTAAAAGCGATTATCACCTATCTCTTATTATATAAGTGGAATTTTCAGCTCCAAAAGTGATTTTAAGAAAGGGTAATGCAAATGGGACCTTATTATAATGAGAAAATTTGGTAAAAATGAGAAGGGCCACATTATTAAAGATACACGTACACTTTGGATAATCTTTTGGGGCCGGAGATATAACATTTTCCTAACACTAAAGAGATAAATGAAAACATAGTTATCTAAAAGTAATTTTAAACAAAGCTAATCCAAACAGAGCCTTACTCTAACAGCACCCGTTATGCCTCGAACCACATCAGGCACAATGCTTTTTGCCTCCTCTATGGTTTTTTGGGCTTGAAGGAATGCAAAGTTGAAATCATTTCCTCCAATCTCCCCAACTAAGACAACAGCCCTTTGAAGCCTTTGAGCACAATCTATCAAAATTAAAACAAAGTAGATGAAAACAGCTAATTAGTTTTAATTAAAAAAAATTATGTAATTCAATTGAGTCAATCAATTAATTAATTACCTGTATGAGTGCTACAAATGGAATTGAAATAGCTAAACATCCAACCAATTTGTACTTGGAGAGAAGAATTGGTAAAAGGGGAAGGGATGTTCTTTTCTGCGAGAAGGGATGTGGACAATGCAGTAGCCCCAGAAACTGCAAAGTTCACTCCAGGAGTGAAATCTGAGTCCTTTTTCAGATTTAAGTGGCCTAAATCATCACTTAAATGGCCGAGATCTAACTCCATTTGAATGTTTGCTGATTTTATATCCTTTTTTTCATAGGAGTTAGAGATCTTGGATTTTAGTATATATATGGAAGTGCGCACTCATTTGCAAATTATGTCAAGGAGGCTAGGGATGAGTGTAGGATTTTATTTTTTGGCAAAAAAAAAAAAAAAAAA
>JAESVK010045319.1:0-12697 GCA_017140935.1 Hamamelis virginiana
GTGGTAATCTCTTTGACTCATCAGCGCCAAACCCATTTGGTCTGTCCTTTGTTCATGAACCTTCTCTCTCAGCCTAGAGAAACCCTAGCATTTCTTTATTGATCCTCTTCTCCGGTAGCAAGAACCCCTTGACGAAACCCTATATTACAATGGAGGAGCCTCAGAATGGGAACGGAACCTCGGTGACTGCGGAGAGCAAGGAGGAGTCGATTGTGGGACCTGGTCCGGCCCCTCGCCGTCGTCCTAAGCGCCCTCTCCAGTTTGAGCAAGCCTACCTCAATTATCTTCCCTCCGCTAACATGTAAGTTTTGCTCTTATGTTTACATGCATTATATAAATATTTGTATGTGTGGGTTTTAGGGTTTAGGGTTTTGTATTGGTTAGTTTCAATCTTTATCTTGTCTTGTCCTTGTGCTTTGGTGGATTGATTGTTTCATCTGCTGATGTGTGGTTGTTTTGGCATCCATTGAATACCTAGTCGACTATTTAAAGTTTTAATATTGATTGAATTGGTGTCTGCATATGAAACTGTTGTCTGGGATTGTGAGTAATGAGTTTGCAATTTTCCCTAATTTGCAATTGCACTAGAGACTTTCTTTAATTTCAGTTTGTGGATATTACAGCTTCACTGTATTTTCAGTTTTTTTTTGTTTTGTTTTGTTTTGTTTTGTTTTGTTTTTCTTTTTTCATATACAAATTATATCGATTGTGTGGACTTTGTGGAGTTCAAATTTGATGGGTCAATGATACACATGTAACCTTTTTTTTTTATTTTTTTATTTTTCTTTTTTAGCTTTTAATTTTAATTCTCTAACTAAAAATTGACTAGATTAGTTTGAAGCATTGGACACTCAATCATGGGAACTCTTGAAGAAACCAAAACAGCTCTGACAATTGAATTTGGATTACCTTTTATCAAAGCACATTTTTAGACATGCCTGTTCAAGTACCATAATCTGGAATCTGGAATTATGATCAACCCTATTTTTTTTTTCCCGATAATTATGATCAACCCTATTTTGATCAGTACCAAACTCTAATCTTTCTCACTCTCACTCTATCAGTCTCTCTCAATTGCTTCCTCATTTGAGCATTGGATTTGATGGAAGCAATTTATATTATTATTATTATTATTATTATTATTTTGAGGAGAGGCGAGAAGAGGTTCTAGTGTTGATTGAAGCAGGTTTTTGAAAATTCCATCAGTATTATGGTACATGCTTTTCTTGAAAGTAATTTGAAATGTTATTGCGAGAGATGTTTTGGTTGCTTTTTGAGTCTTCAAGTGTGTTTGTCCATGAGGTGCTTCAAATTACAATTGAAATAGCAAATACATATTTAGAAATTAAGGCTATGTTTGGCCCCCAACTCTGAAAACAGTTTTCTGTTTTCAGAGTTCAAAAAATAGAAAATAAGTGTGAAAACTTGTTTGGTTGGTTTGTTTTCAGAAAACAAAAACTAAAAAAAGAGAAAACAAGATCAATTTTGGACTTAAATTCAAAAACAAAAAAAAAAAGTTGTTTCATCAGAACAGTTTTCTGTTCTCTAAAACCCACAGGCTCTTCTCGAATTCCTCCATATATCATGGGTCGACCCGACCCACCAACCCATTTATCATGGGTCGACCCATTTTTTTAAAAAATATTTTATTTTATTTTATTTTAATAAAATGCATATACACGCCAACAAAAAAAACTTAAAATAAAATTACCGCATTTAACAACAAAATTTAACATGTCATATATATATAAATCTCGTTTGAGATCTCTCTTTTTATGTGTCGACCCGACTCGACCCACCAACCCATATATCATGGGTCGACCCGTTGTTTTGTTTTTTGTTTTTACGCATATACATGCCAACAATATATATATATATATACAAATCTCGTTCGAGATCTCTCTTCATGGGTCGACCCGACCCGACACACCAACCCATATATCATGGGTCGACCTTTTTTTCTTTTTTTCTTTTTTTTTATAAAAATAACGCATATACATGCCAACAAAATAAAGTAAAATTGCCGCATTTAAGATGTCAAAAAACCTTCAATTTTATATATTTTGACATTCTGCGCTTCTGTAGGGTCAGTTGCAGAATATATTTAAAACAATCGACCGTTGGATAAAATACTCATCTTATGAATGTGATGCCTACCAAAAATCAGGATGATCCAACGGTTGGTTTTTGAAAAATATGATTGCAAAATTGTGACATTTTAAATAACTGTAAGAATGCAGTTTTTGTTGAAAATTTAAATATGGCATGTTAAATTTTGATATTAAATGTGGCAATTTTATTTTATTTTGTTGGCATGTATATGTGTTAAAAAAAAAAAAAAAGAGTCGACCCATAATATATGGGTTGGTGGGTCGGGTCAGGTCGACCCATGAATAGAGATCTCGAACAAGATTTGTATATATATGACATATTAAATTTTGTTGTTAAATATAGCAATTTTATTTTATTTTAAGTTTTTTTTTGTTGGCCTGTATATGCGTTAAATTTAAAATTAAAATTTTAAAAAATAAAAAAATAAGTTTTCGTTATTTTGTGTTTTTGAAAACTGAAAATGAAAAACAATTTTACACCAAACAAGTTTTCATTATTTTGTGTTTTTGAAAACTGTTTTCAATTTTATATGTTCCAAACGAGTTTTCATTTTTAGAAAACCAAAAATAGTTTTCTGTTCTCATTCTTGAAAACAGAAAACATAAAAATGTTTTTAGAGTTGGAGGCCAAACATAGCCTAAGTTTCGCTGCACTAATATTAATTAAAAATATAAATATTCTCATATCATTAGTTCGTACTGTTGAATGACATATAACCAAATGTTTGGTGGAATTCACCACCAAACATGATGGAAATGCAATAATTTTTAGGGGTAATTGGACAAAGGTCCTATTTTAGAAGATTTTCATGCTTAAGATCCTCTCCAAAAATCTTTTATGTCAAAAGTCCTTTTGGCATGAATTGGACAAAAATACCCCCCTTCCCAACAATGTTCAAAGTCACCTCAACCCCAACCCCGGATTTCACTACGTCGGACCCCGGATTTCACTACGCCGGAAACCTGTTTCACTACGCCGGAAAACTCGTTTCACTACGCCAGAATCCCGTTTCATTACGCCGGAAATCCATTTCACTACGCCGGAAAACTCGTTTCACTACGCCAGAATCCCGTTTCACTACGCCGGAAATCCATTTCACTACGCCGGAAAATGCATTTCCGGCATTCCACGACGCCGGAAAATGTATGTCACTACGCCGGAATTCGATTTCACTACGCCCAAAAAAATCAAAAAAAAAAAATCTTTCTTTTTTTTAACATTTTCCCATTAGCCAAACAAAAAATTATCTTTAAAAAAAAAATTAAAAAAACTTAATGAAAAAGACAATGCATTTTCCGGTGAAAATGCATTTCACTACGACAAAAATAAATAAATAAATAAATAAATAAAATATATATATATATATATATATAAACTAACAGAGAAAAATAAATGAAAATATGCATCTTGAGTCCGCCGATGACCTTGCAGTGGATATACTGGAAAGATCACAAACAAAGCAGTGGAATAAGACTTTCATTGCATGGATATCAGAGTCAGTAACAGCAATTTCATTGTTGTTGGAATGCCTCTTTGTCACAAAAAGAGAGGCCTACGAGAGGAGACTTATTCAATAAAAGAGAAGCCTATATCTACTGACCCTACTTCACTTCCTTATAGTGCCTTGCGTTGAAATATGTTTGCTTTGAATAATGCTTCATTCCAGGGCGTAGAAGAAAGCTTATTAGAGCATTGAATCTAGACGGGAATGACCATGGGATTAAGGGGAAGGGCAATTCTGGTATAAATAAAAAGGATTTTAAACTTTGGGACTTAATGCATTAAAATTTCATTAAAAAGGACTTTAGCCATTAAAAATCCTAAATGAGGATTTTAAGCAAGAGAGGTTCCTAAAATAGGACTTTTGGCCAATTAACCCTAATTTTTAAGCTGTTTGGGTTTTCTAAGAGAGCTACTATTTTATGGAGGTGTGCGGTTTACGCTATTTTTTTTTGGGCTATATGGCTAGAAAGAAATGCTAGAAGTTTCGATGATAAAGGGCTTTGGGGAAATTTGGGATAGTCTATAGAGTTTTTTTTTTTGCCTCATTGTGGGCATCGGTAACTAAAGAGTTTAAGGGGGTTCCTTTGTTTGTTTTCAGTGCTAATTGGGTTTCAATTTGTAATCCATGAGGGTTTTCTTTTTACTTTCTTTTGTTTATTTTTTTGGTTAAGTTCTTGTCCTCTTCTTTTATTATTAATAAATTTTGTTTCTTATTATATATTATTATTTTTGGTGGAATTCAACCTATCTTCAGCGAGGTTTTAAGTCATGGTTGTGGTGTAATGGGAAAGTTGTGGCAAGGCATACGGTTTAGAAAGGTTTTGTAAGGACATACAAAGTTGAACTCAACTTTCTTTCCATAGTACATGTTAAAGTCTCTAGCAGTATCATTCACTATATATATGCCACCACTAAGAGCATCTCGAATTAAAAAATGTAAATTTGGAGAGCCAAATCAATTTTTGCATGGTTACGTTGGAAATGGATAGCCATTTGAATCCAGGTACTCCAATGGTGTACTTCCATTTTTTGGCTCAACCATCTTTTCAAGGGCAAAATGGGCATTGAAATGAAAAATGGGGACAAGGTTGGCATTAGATTAAGTAACCCCAAGTTGACACATCACAAATTGGTGATATGACAAGATTTGCATTAATGCAAAACTAGATTCAAATTTGGATCAAATTTTGCATCCAATGCATTTTGCATCCATCATTGGAGGATAATTTTTGCATCTAGATGCAAAAAATGGATTTGTATCCCCTTTTGTATCCACCATTGGAGATGCTCTAATTGGTGCATTAGAGATTAAGATCTGGCTTTATTTGTTTTTGCAAAAACTTTCAATGCCATACACCTTTCACAACTTTCTTTTGCTGATAATGTGACTAAATTTTTTTTAAGAGTTGCATAATCTACTGAAACCCAAATGATATACATGTTTTTGCCCCAAAATCCTATATATTGATGTTTTTGAAGAGTTTTATCATATTTTATTCAACCTAGAAATAGTAAACTCATTATCTTAAACAGATTATGAGTTTATTCATGTTTTTACTCATTGAATAGACCAAAGTATCAAACTTAAAACAAAGTAATAAAAATATAACTAAAAGAACTCAAAAAATTAAAAATAACAAAATAATAAAAATGAAATAGAACATTATTTATTAGTAATTAGTATTTACTATATAATCTATACTATTATATAAAGTTCCATGTAAAAAAAATTATCCATAACAGAGGGGCTGGTATAATGAAGCAATTGACGAAACTTTACAACCATAGGAGCTGTTGAAACATTAAAAACATGGGTTGGTTATAATAGCATTTCAAATCTTTATCAGGCATAATTGTTTTTATCATGCATAAGGTGTTTCACTTCTTGTGCCCCATTATGCTGTGGATCCTGACACGCCATCTCTTTTTCATTTTCTAGCCATGGGATGCAATGGGCAACGTAAGTGATTACTTTTGCTAAAATTTTGTGTTGCATTCAGTCCTTGATGAGCATATGGTACACATTTATGATATGTTACTTGAATTTAATGTTTCAGGTGGCATTGGGCAATTCACTGTTCTGGGAATTTTTTTTGGCTTAGAATATAGTGATATACTCCAACCCAATTAAGTGCATGTTGAACTGGAACATTTAGTCAGACTTTTGGTTTTTCTATTTTGGTAAATTGGGAACTGGATGCAAATGGTTTATTTAATTTGGTATGCATTCCAACTTTGATGGTAACGACTAATTGATGATGTGTTTTGACTATAGGGTATGGTTATTTTGAACTTGGTTCTATGGTTTTATGTGTTTATCTCAAGAATAGGTTGTTGACTATTTCAATGGTTTTTTAAGTAATTGTTCTTGTGCATCTTCTAATTTTTTCTCTCCAATATCTGGGTTCAAGGGGTAGTTGTAAGTATAGCTGTTAAATGGTTCACGATGTGTGGTGGGAAAGGCTGATACAGCAACAGGAGAAACCGTTGCCATGGCCCAATTTATCTAAACTGTAGCTCAGTTACAGTCTTACTGACTTATAGCGTATGCACATAACTTATATTCGAAACGAAATTATGTGTTTTTTGGCAACCAATCACAACTAACCATGTCAGCGTTGAAAATGATGAATTTGGACATGCCAATCATCACTTAGCCAAGACACCTGTACGTGATCGACATGCTAATTAGCATACGCTTTTTCAAATCATTTCAAGAATTTTTTTTCCATTGAAAAAAGGGTCGATCATCAAGGGTTCAAATCTCATGGGATCTGAAGAGAGGGTGTTGTGAGAGAAATATGGGAGGTGGTCATTTTGTTAATTTAATGAGGGCATAAATGTCTTTTTGTTAATTTAACAAGGGTTGTGTGGTCATTTAACTTCAATTAATGCTTGTGGTCAATAGAAAAAAAATTAGGACATTTTGGTAATTTTGCATGTCCTAAACAGCAATAAGGGCATAATTGGCATTTTCAGAAAATTAGAGGATGATGACAACATTTTCCGTTACTTTTCTAAAGGAAAGTGTAACAGAGGGGAGGTGTCTGCAAAAAGCATCAAACCTCAGGGGGCGGGTTGGAATTTGTTAAAACTCAGGGATGTCCATGCATTTATGCCAAACCTCAGGGGAGGTCCGTGCATTTTACCCAAACGGATATTCTACCACTTTCTAGATTTATTTATTTATTATTATTTTTGTTTTGGACAATTCTATTAGTCCTCCCTAGTGCATCTCACAAAATTGGAACAGTCATTTCGAGAAACCAACTATTGGATTTGATATTTCATTTATACGTATCATGAATGTAAAAAATCACATTGATCAAACGGTCAGTTTTTCAAAAACAGACTGTGATGGCTTTCACAACTTTTTCATTATTGTTTACAATTTTTTTCAAAATTGCAAAAACCGACCATCGGATTAATATGATTTTTTGCATTCATGATAAGTATAAGTGCAACATCAAATCCAACTGTCTTTTTATCAAAATAGTTGTTCCAAGTTGGTCAGATGCAGTAGGGAGGATAAAGAGGGACGACAAAAAGGGAGGACGAATTGAATTTTCCTTTTTCTTTTCATTTTTTGCTCGTTGGAAAAGCCCAAAAAAAACTAAGAGTATGGATCCTTTGCTTGGCTTGGGTATGCTTAGGTGATGTGTCGCGATATGGATACTCTGTTTTCTCACATGGATGATGTGCAGAGGATTCAGATCATGACACATCACTCAAGCACCCGAAAAGCCCAAACAAACGATCCTCATTCAAAAACTAAGTATAGATTTTTCTTTTTTTTTCCCGTTTAGATTTGCCTGGGTTAAAATCATAACACATTATGTAAATATAACATTTATATTTTAAGTTAGTTGATATGTCACGATATCAAGTAGTCAAACATATCCAAACACCAAAAAAATTTAAATAAAAAATCTAAACTCGTACAATTGTAGACATAATCGCTTCGTTATCTATCTTACACCTAACTCAGTAACATTGCAAAATATAAATACCATAGGTTTACCTGGATTGCATTCCATGATAAACAAATTTGCATGTGGATTTATTTTCATTTGCGCAAAAATTGCAAGTTAAACTATTAGTCAAGTGCAAAAAGTATTGCATAGATTTAGGATATCTTGGATAGTGTTTAGTGTAACTTCCTAGAAATGGAAGTCATTTTGGAAGAAGTGATTTCTAGAATTAACTTTCTAAAATGTCATTTTGGGAAAAAATTGTATTTGTCATGATAATATTGTAAAAGTCTTTTTGTATCAAAAAGTGTGTAAGTTATGCTTTCTACATATGTGTAGTGGGTTTTCAAAAGTGAATTTTTTTTTTTTTTTTTTTTTACTTCTCTCAAATAGACTTCCAAGCAACGACTTTTTATGATAGACTTCCAAGCAACGACTTTTCATAAAAGTCCATTTTAAAGAGTTTATTAAACATGTACTTTCTTTTTTCTTAAAGATTTCCTATTTTCTCTTATCATGTGTTCTTGATTGATTAGAATAATACAACTTAAACCACGTTTTGATATAGCCTTTACTATATACTTCACAGATAACCTGATAATTGAATTTTGAATTGATATATATATTACTAATTGTTAATCTAATAGAAATTGCTATCATTGTTAATTGTAGGCCTCACGCGAGAGAGATAGTGCGCACAAATATATATATATATATATATATATATATATATATATATATATATGTAGGTTTGATGTTATGCGGCCGGCTGGAGTTTTCAAGTTACGGTCGAAATTGAAACGCGGTCGTTTCACGCGGTTTTGCACAAGGTTCAAGAAAACAAAAACGAGGGTAATTGAAAATAGGGGAAAAAGCAAACCTTACCTGCGAAGCAAACATTACCTGCGAACATCAAAATCAAACAGTGAAGACCCCTCACATGCGAACAGCAAACAGACCCTCACCCCTCACCTGCGATCGACCCCCTCCCTCACCCCTCACCTGCGATCGACCCTCATTCCGGTGGTCTCTCCTCTCCCCCGATCTCACCCTCGTCGCTGCTGGAGCACGGCGGTAAGGTACCCTCGTCTCTCTCTTTGTCATTCTTTTTCTTCTTCTTTTTCTTACTTCTTATTTTTCTTCTTACTTTTTCTTCTTCTCTCTCAAGTATCTCACTCCCCGCCGTGAACCAGTTGCCGTGAACCAGCCACCCCGCCGTGAACCAGTTCCCGTGAGCTAGCCGCCGTGACCCCGCCGTGACCCACACGCCGTGAACCAGCCACCGCGAACCAGCCCCCGTTAAATCACAGGTTTTTCTCTATTTTTTTTTTTGAAATGGAACCTTAAAATAAAACTATGGTTAGAACTGAAGATTGAGGGAAATGAACTTAGGGTTTGAACTGCTGCTGGGGTCTTCTTTTTGGATATTCGACGGTCTGTGACCATCAATGGTGAAATTCTGTTTGTGGAGTAGATATAAATTAACCCCTGTTTCCTCATGATGTTAAAATTGACGGTCTGTGACCATCAATGATGATAGAAATTCTGTTTATTGGTATTATTTTTCTCTTTCTTTTGACATGGATAATTGAAACTGTAAATGGACTGTAAATTGTTTCTTCTTTAATTGTTCCTTCTAATCCATAGCAAAGTCTTGATTGTTTCCTCATTATGGGGGTTTTTGAAACATCTATGACTTTCCCTCTGATTATGCTGATTGCATTACTGTCATCTCTTACCTCCCCTAAGCCAATAATCTAGAAATGAAGCCATCAAGTTTTAGAACTCATTTATTGATTGTTCAATTGAGTCACAATTTTTTTTTGACTTGACTTCTATTGAACCTGCCCTGTTGCTTGAGTAAGATGCCTTATGTTGCTTCCAAAAAAAAAAAACAAAGATTCAACCTTTATGATTCAACATTATTGTTTGTGGTTATGATTCTTTCTTTATGATTCTTACTTTATCTTTCACTTTTCTATTGACCCTAGTTGCATTTGTGCATAGCAGTTAATAATGTAGGAAGATGTCCAAATTGTGTTTTTTTCTTTTTCTTTATATCTGTTTTTGCTTCTGTTGCATGTCCATCTAAGTGGTGTGGGGGAATTTTGATAAGTTGATACCTGATTCGATTATTAATTTTAATTTTTAAATAAAATTTAGTGTGTGACAAAAATAGTTTCAAAACAGTCATGAACATGCTTTGATTATTAAGATTAGTCTTTTTTTTTTTTTTTTAATATATTTCATATTCTATCAGATAAAATATGGAGCTTGATCGTTTGGAAGAATCTTCAAATGTGAACCAATTACCAAATGAACCTAGATCTAATGAATGTGAAGCCTCAACCGATGTATACATGCCTCAAGTTAGGGATGAACATAAACCTAGAATTGGACAAGAATTTGCTACATTAGATGATGTGCATGCATTTTACAACAATTATGCAAAGGAAGGGGGGTTTAGTGTTCATGCTAATTCGAGTAGGAGGAGTAAGTGCAAGGACAGGGAGAATGAACTTTTAATGAAAGAATATGTATGCTACAAGGAAGGGGAGAGGCAATTGAAAAACGATAGTGATGGTAATAGGGATGTTAAGAGGCGTCGTGGTATTACACGAGAGGGTTGTAAGGCAAGACTTCGAGTTTCGAAGTCAAAGTCGGGTAATCATTTTGTCGTTTCCATATTTGATGAGGGTCACAACCATCCACTTGCCACTCCTAGGAAAGTAGGTTTTTTACGATCCCATCGTCATGTTAGTGATGTTAAGAAGTGTCTCACCCAACAGTTTTCACTGGCTAACATTCCTACTCATCAACAAATGAGTATATTGGAGTTACAGGCAGGGGGGTTAGGAAACATAGGGTGCACGGAAAGAGATATCAGAAATGAGCAAAGTAGAGTGCGTAAATTAATGGATGGCCACGACGCCGATCTGTTGTATGAACATTTTTTGGGTGAACAAGAAAGTAACCCATCATTTAGATATGTTATTGAAACTGATGATGATGGTAAGCTCACACATGTATTCTGGGCAGATGCATCCATGAGGATGGCATATTCTTATTTTGGGGATGTCATTGTGTTTGATACTACGTACAACACAAATCGATATGGGATGATTTTTGCACCGATTTTAGGGGTTAATAATCATGGAAAACTGTTACATTTTCATGTGCATTTTTGAGTGATGAGTCTACAGATTCGTTTGAGTGGTTATTTAGTCAGTTCTTGAGATTAATGCCAGGCCCCAAACCCGGGATGATTATAACTGATCAAGATTTGGCTATTGAGAAAGCCATTGCTAGCAAACTTGAAGGAACACACCATAGGTTTTGCATATGGCACATTCTTAACAAATTCTCTGAGAAACTTGGACCATCCAGATACGATGTTTACTACAACTCCTTCAAAAGCTGTATTTGGGATACTGAAAGTAGGGAAGAATTTGATGAAAAATGGTTGAAATTGCTTGAAACAGCTAACTTGCAGGAGCACAGGTGGTTGAATTCTTTGTTTCTGATGCGAGGGAAATGGATACCTGCCTATGTCAGACATATATTTTCAGCTGGAATGTCTAGTAGTCAGCGTGCTAAAAGCCATCATGCATTCTTCAAGAGATATGGAGACAAGAGGGATTCTCTTACTGATTTTATCCAAAGGTTTAACAGGGGACTTGCAAGGCAAAGGCATGAAGAGTTGAATGATGACCATGTGAATATAAATGAACACCCATGTCTTAAAATCCCGCTTAATGGCAGATTCTTATAGTAGGTTCATTTTTTACAAGTTTCAGGAAGATCGAGTTGTGGCAAAGTATGATGTATAGAGTGACTGTTAATATTGATGATGACACAACCATTTTGTACAAGGTGGTTAGGGTGGATGGGACATCTAGTAGGGAGCGAGAACTTGTTGAAGATAAAGAATAGGAATTTATTTCATGTAGTTGCAAAAAATTTGATTGTGAAGGAATCCCATGTAGGCATATGATAGCACTTATGAGGAAAAAAGATTTTGATTATTTGCCTACAAAATATATTTTGCGGCGTTGGACAAAGGAGGCAAAATTGGGAATGGTAGTTGGTGGAGTTGGGGTTGACGTGAGCAATGCTTGTGACAAATCTATACTTTCAAATCGAACTATGTTGAGCCAACTTACAAATCAGTTAATTGATGATGTCGTGCGGAATGAAGATGATGTTTTAAAGTTTAAAGAGCATTTATGGCAATTTCGTGCCAATTTGAAACAATCAAACGTTAACTTTGAACTTGAGGATTCTACAACAATTAATCGTCCTCGCCAATTCTCATATAATGAGCCAAGTCAAGTCAGTTTTAAGGGCTCTGGGAAGCGACTTAAAAGAGGGAAGGAGAAGTTTAAGCCAAAAGGTCGCAAATGCAATTATTGTGGTGAAGTTGGAGCGACACATGACAAAAGGAATTGTCCCAAAAAAAATATTGGGTATGGATTTCAAAATTTAAAGTGCTTTGTTATAATATTTTTTACACATTATTGTGTTGAATAATGGTTATTGTTTACATGTAGTGTTTCCGCCCTCGGCAATTGTGGTTCCCCAAGTGAATGTTCACCAACTGAGGCTGAAGAAAGTTTGTAACATTGCATGGGAAGGTGTTCATAAGTAAAATCAGCCTTGATACTAATTTTCTTGTTGCATCTATAATGGCTTGCCCATGTTATGTTTTGCTATTCCCTGCATGCTAATGAAGTACTCAATGGTAGGATAGATTTTTAATATCCATAAAGCCTGAAAGCCAGGTGCATAATGGTCTCTGAATATTTTCTCCATACCAATAAATTATCAATGGAAGTTATCAGTTTTAAATGGCTCTTAAAAGTTTCAGGTCCCTTTGACTGTTATGCATGGATCAGTAATAGATGAAGTACATCAACAGATCAATTTGTGGATATATCAGGTGCTTTGCCTTGTCTTATTGTTCCTGTCTGTGCACAGTGTTTTTCCTTATGAAATTTATTTCCTGTTTCAGTGCCAGGAACATAATTATCGCACGATAAAAATATGCTAAAGGAAAGGAGAACACATCATTGAAACAATTAAAATGTCGCTTCAGAAGCTAAACTTAAGCC
>JAESVK010045320.1:0-12212 GCA_017140935.1 Hamamelis virginiana
GTAACATTTGCCCCCCATATTTCATAATTAAAATGAATTATTGAATATATCAGTGTATGAAAATCGGTCTTACATCATTTTTGACCGATTCAAAATGTCTTCGGCCTATTGTAATAAACCCGTTGAGATAACTCAATACCAAACGTCAGACTAGTGATGGCGTATGGAATATGTGGCATTAAATGAGCCGTCGTTTTGAAACCGTCTTGCAGTAAATTAATACGGCTCTGCCGTTTGGTTGTACGGCTCTGCCAGAAGTGACATCAGTCACGTCTTTTCACGTCTCTTGGGCGCGAAAAAATAGGTTCTAATGATTATCTCTCAAAGGTTTCTTTTAAAACCTCTAGACCTTTCTCATTCTTTACTCTTCTCTCCAACTGCTCTGAGTGTTTTCTTCTTCTCTGGTTTTTCCGACGAACTCCATACGGCAAACCTTGAGCTTTTACCGTCGCCTCTCTAGCAAAGATCCCGTTCTTTCTTTCTCCTTTACGAGTTTCATTACCTTTTTTGCCGTTTGTTTGGGGTATTTTGGGTCTTCTCCGCCATTATTCCTGTTCTATCAAGATTTCTCGAGTTTTCTGTAATGGCGACCGGCGGTGAAGAATTTTCTGGCCAATCCCGTCTTCAACAATTCCAAGAAGTTACTCCTAGCGTTATCGCGACTCAGGTGTTATCTCCTTTAGATAATTCCTATACTTTAGGTCCTCGTTTCATTGATTCTTCTGCTATTTCTTCTGTTCAGTCTATTTTCCCGAAACATCATGATGAAACCTTTGTTTTTGAAAACCCTGATTCAAGAATATTTTCTGCTCTAGAAAGTACCCTTAGGTGTTGGCCAACCACTGTTCCTGGTTGGAATGAGTGGTTCGACCGTATTGCTGCGGTCAAGGCCGAAGAATGGAAAACCTCTGGTTTGTATGAGGTTATATATTTTTCTAGGTCTCCCATTACTTTAAATCGACCTCTTCTTCTTTCTGCCCTCTGTTTTTGGTCTGTTTCAACCAATAGTTTCATTTTAATAAAGGCATGATGACCCCAAAATTATTAGACTTGGCCGCTTTATTCGGTCTTCGTCCTCATGGGGGTTACGTGAATGCCAGTACATCATTCCCTGAGGATGATAGTTCCTTTCCAATTTTTGACCGAAAACATTCGTCTTACAGAAATTTTATTTCCAAGTTTAATCCAAAAAAGGGTGATATATCTCAGACCGAGTATATTGCCTTTCTGTTGTTTTGGATAAGAAAATATTTGTTTTGTACTGCGGCCTTTCAAGTGGTGAAGGCCGATTTGAAATTGGCCTATTTTCTTAGCCATGGTCATAAGGTTTCTCTAGGCCCTCTCGTTTTATCTAGTCTGTATCGTGGGGTCTATCATCTCTTGACTTCTGATTTTAAAACCTGGGGTGGCCCTTTATGGATGCTTCAGATTTGGCTTTATGCTTATTTTCCTTCAATAAGTCCAACCTTTTCTTTTCGGCCTAGTGTGCCATCTCTTGGTCATCAATTCATTCATCATACTGGTGTACTTCCTTCTTTTTCTTCTTGTTTCAAATTTTTCTTCTTTGATAAAGACCGATCTCGTTTTTTCATTTATGACAACCCTTCATTTCTCCCTTTGTGGGTAGCTCAAGCTATTGATTTTTCACTTCGGCCTGTGCCTTTGCTAAATTTTTGGAGTAGTGTTTTGACCGCTAGGGATATTCATCACAGAGTTATCATTGAGAAGTCTGCTAATAACCGCTGTGGGGTAGAAACTTATAACCCTCACTATGTAGCCCGCCAATTTGGCTTGATACAATCCATTCCTTTCCCAATAACTTTTTCGGTCAACTGTGGTTCCTTGGAGAGACCAGCACTTGTAAAGGAAGCTGATATGGAAGGGGTGGACCGAATTTATTCATTAATTCGGCCTGCATCAGTCCCTCCATTTCCCATTAATGAAGATGCTACTGCAGATTTTGATCTTTTTTGGTCTGAGTATCTAAGGCCGTACCGGTCGAATGAGTCTGTTGATAGATTCCTTCTTAACTGTTCTTCTGATAGTGAATCTAGCAACACTGACCATTCATCTTCTGTTCAGTCTGCAGGAGACAAGAGACAAAAGAAGAAAAAAGGTATTCCTCTAGACCAGTATGAAGACTATCAATCGATCTTGGCCTTTGAAAAGTTTTATGGGATCAAATGGGTACAATCTAGATTTAGTGAAATTCTTGATGAAATGCAAGATGTAATTTTAAGAAAGAAAAACTTACAAAAAGATTTATTTTTTGAAAAACATCGGTTTAAAAGACGAATAAACTAGGACGCCTTTCATGACCGTTTTAATTCTTTTTTGGAAAACCATAGACCGAGTATGCCTATTACTTCTTTGAGTATAGCCGATTTTGTACCTATTGATCCCATAACTCGGCCACCTGAATCAACATCTGATGGTGTTACTTGGAGTGGTCACTTCGCAAATTGGCAAGAAGTCCGAATGTGGAAGGATCGTTCCGTGTATACGCCACTTGATGTTCGATTTAGAGTGGGTAAGTTTCTACTATTTGTGTGTTATATTTTCGATCTGACTGATCCTGAATTCGTATTTTTTGCAGCTGGCCGATATGCTGAAGTTCAAGATCGGCCACTGGCACCTTTGGAACCAATTCTTTCATCAGAAGAAGAAGAAGATGCGCCAGTAGATGCTAATCCTCCTCCTCCTCCTCGCCAACCTAAAAGGAAGGCACCAAGCAAGGCCACCGTCAAAGCTCCAGTGGCCAAGGTGGCCAAGGTGGCGAAGCAGTCCAAAGGCCGACAGGACCTGGATTCCCTTTTTCAATCCTTGGGCCAACAAAGTCAGCCTACTCCGTCTGGGTCCCAAACAGATGCAACTCGTATGCCATCGAGTGAACCCTCTTCTCAGCTACTCAAACGGTCATCTCAGGCCGATTCCGGAACTCATGTTGCTGCTGACTCCGCTCTCCCTGCTATTTATCCTTCTCCAATTCGGTCGTCAGCCACACTGAACACACCAGGTCCTAGTCAAAGTCGGCCTACCTTGGTCGACCCTAGTGACACATTGGCTTGGCTGCGATCTTTTTTGGGTGAATCTGCAGAGCCTGTGAAGCCTCCAACTCCGAAGCAGACTGATGTTTCCGAAGCAAAGAGCTATCTGATGGCCGTTTCGACCATGGCTCTTTCTGATGCTTGCAAGGAGTCTGATCGAATAAGGTCTTCTGCTGATGTTCTCTTGTCCTCTCCTGATCTTTCCCCAGGCCTAAGTGCGAACCTTCAGGCCTTTGTATCTTCTCTTGCGAATATATTCGTAAGTTATGAACAGGCCTGCAAGGAGATCGAAGAAGGGGAAAAGAACCTACAAAGGGGTGAAGATATGAAGTCCGAGGCTAGGGTTCATCTGAAGAATATGGAGAGCTTCCAGCTGATGATCCAGGAGAGTGGGAGGACTATTTCTGCTATAGGTGACCGAATTGAGAATTTGAAGAGGGAGCTCTATGACTTGCAGCGAGGGATTGAGAAGGCTGAAGAGGTGAAAGCAAAGGCTAATGAAGATATGATTAATACGGCCAGGACTGCTGAGGAATTATCAAGATCACTCAAAGTTCATAGTGCTCAAATGGAAAAGACAAGGATCCAAGTGAAGTTGGCTTCTGATAGATCGGCCTCTGCTATGGCTGACTGGGCAAAGGCAACGGACTCCTTGAAATTCTCTCTGAGTGTTTCTTTACCAGCAGATCTTCCATCGGTCGGCCTTGAAGCTTCTCCATCCCAAGTTGCTGTTGAAGTGGCTGAGAGAGAAAGCAATCCTTTGGCCCTTGAGCCTATTGTACCCCCATCTTAGTTTTATTGCTTTTTCTGAACAATTTTCTCTGGCCGTTGAGCCTCTTGGATTATGATAACAATTTTCGGTCATTTGGCCTTATTGTATTTCAGTTACTTTTGATTTTTAATCTTTTGCGGTCAAAAGGTGACTCGCTATTATATTATGCTTCTCTTTTTTTATTTCGGCCTCTTAGCCGTTCTTTATTAATATGCCTATTGTTCATATATCTTTGTAGCATTGTTCCCACATAGTAGGATGATATTTCTTAAGATAACGGCCATTAATTGGCCGATTATGAATGTTTGAATCCATATCATGTAAGTGATAGGCTCCGCCTTTTAATACTTTATAAATCTTAAAAGGTCCTTCCCAATTTGGGGACCATTTTCCAAATTCATTACTCTTGGTACCGACTGGTAAAATAACTTTCCAAACTAGATCATTTTCAATAAATGTCTTAGGTCGAACTTTCTTATTATAAGTTCTAGCGACCTTATCTTTTTGTGCTTTTAAATGATCAAGTGCCATAAGTCTTATTTCATGAAGGTCTTCAAGTTCGGTCAACATGGCATCTGAATAATCTTGATTTGATAAACAATTTTGTTGCGCCACTCTCATTGACCTAACTGTTATTTCCATTGGTAAAACAGCATCATGACCATAAGTTTAACTCGAAAGGAGTTACTCCTGTACTCTCTCTTTTAGAATTCCTGTACGCCCATAATGCTTCAGACAAGAATTCATGCCAAACCCTTGGGTTATTTTCCACCATTTTTTCAATATTGAGTTTCAGAATTTTGTTGGTTGATTCGGCCTATCCATTGGCTTGAGCATAATAAGGTGTTGAATGAATTATTTCAAAACCATATTCTTTTGCGAAAGCCATTACTTCATTACCAGTAAAAACTGATCCTTGGTCGGCCGTAATTGTTTGCGGAAGACCAAATCTGTGGATAATGTTTTCTTTGAGACATTTTATTATTTCGGTCTGTGTGACCGTTTTTAGGGGAATAGCCTCAACCCACTTTGTAAAATAATCAGTGGCAACTAAAATGAATGCATGTTTTTTAGAAGATAGTGGGAAAATTTTACCCATTATATCAATGGCCCATCCTCTAAATGGCCAAGGTTTTACAATGGGATGTAGTGGGACAGCAGGCACATGTTGAATTGGGCCATACCTTTGACAGGCTTGACATCCTTTAGCATACTTTATGCATTCATTAAATGAATTCGGCCAAAAATAACCGTATCGTCTTATAAGCCATCTCATTTTTATGCCGGCTTGGTGTGCGCCGCATATTCCTTCATGAACTTCGGCCATAACCTGCATTGCTTTTTCTTGTGATATGCAGAGTAGTAATAGGCCGTCCGGGCTCCTTTTATACAATTCGTCGTTTAACAAAACAAATTTCAATGAAAGCCTCTTAATTTTGATGTCAGTCTCTTTGGTTGGATTTTTTAAATATTCAATGATAGGAAATCTCCAATCATTTTGAGTAATATCTAAATTCATTATTCCATGGTCGACTAAAAATAGAACTGAAGATTCAACTCTTTTTTCAATCGTGACCGTCCATTTTAATATTCCTAATGGAATTTTGAACCCTGAGGCTATTTGGGCCATTTCATTGGCCTCGTTATTTTCACTTCTTGGAATAAATTGCATTTCGACCTCGATGAATCAGTCTACCAAATCCTTGGCTTTGTAATAATATTTAATTAGGGACTCACTTAAACATTTATATTCCCCTGTTAATTGTTTAATAACAAGTTGGGAGTCTCCCTTAATTTTTACAGCCACTACCCCTAAATCAAGTAAAATTTCGAGGCCTATAATTAATGCTTCATATTCGGCCTGATTATTTGAGCATTCAAAATCCAATTTAAGGGAAAAACAAGTTACCTTTTTCGTAGGCGAAATGATGATAATTCCTGCTCCAGCACTTTCCTCCGTTTTTGAACCATCAAAAGTCAGGGTCCAAGGTGCCAAACCAATATTACCAATCTCAATACTTGGAAATATTTCGGGCTCAAGATCGATATTGGGATGATCTGCTAAAAAATCGGCCAACGCCTGGCCCTTTATCGCTTTCTGAGGGACATATATTAGGCTGAATTCAATCAACACTAAAGTCCACTTGGCGATTCTTCCTCTCACAATCGGTCTATTAAGCATGTATTTAATAATGTCGGTTTGAGAGATAATATAAACCTCAAAAGGAATCATATAATACCTTAATTTAATACAAGCAAAATATAAAGAAAAGCATAGCTTCTCAACCGCATTGTACTTTATTTCTAAATTGTTTAAAGATTTGCTTAAATAAAATACGGCCTGTTCGTAGCCGTTTTCTTTGTCCTGGGCCAACATAGCACCCAATGAGCTTTCAGAGGCCGATATATATAATTTGAGCGGCTTCCCTTTTATTGGTGGCATTAAGACAGGGGGTTTGCATAGATATTCTTTTATCTTTTCGAAGGCTTCCTGGTGATGCTTTTCCCACACGAAATCGTCCTCTGACCGAATCTTTAACAAGGGTGAGAATGCTCTGGTTTTGCCTGCACAATTAGAAATAAAACGGCGCAAGAAGTTAATTTGGCCGAGGAATCTTTGTAACTCTTTCTTATTGGTTGGTGCATTAGCATTTTGAATGGCCTTGGTTTTATTGATATCGACCTCAATACCTTTTTGGTGGACTAGAAATCCCAAAAAATTACCGGCCGATACGCCGAATGCACATTTTAAAGGATTCATCTTCAATTTGTGTTCTCTCATCTTTTCAAAAGATCTTTTTAGATGTAAGAGATGTGTTTCAATATTGGTCGATTTGACCACTACATCATCCACGTAAACCTCCATGAATTCTCCAATGAATTCATGGAAAATAACATCCATTGCTTTTTGATAGGTCGATCCAGCGTTAATTAGTCCAAAAGGCATGACTACCCATTCAAAAGTACCAATGTTACCTGGACACCTAAAGGCGGTCTTGGATATATCTTCTTCGGCTATAAAGATTTGGTTATAGCCAGAATGGCCGTCCATAAAGGACATCATTTGATATCCTGTAACCGAATCAACCAGCATATCGACCACTGGCATAGGGTATTCGTCTTTGGGAGAGGCTTTATTAAGGTCTCTAAAATCAATGCATACCCTAAGTTTCCCATTTTTCTTTATTACTGGGACTATATTGGATATCCAGTCCGCATATTGGGCAGGCCGTATAAATCTGGCCTTGAGTAACCTGTCAATTTCTTCCTTGACCTTTAAATGGATTTGTGGGGCCATTCTTCTTGGTGGTTGTTTATATGGCCTAAATCCTTTTTTGATTGGTAGTTTATGCTCAACTAGAGATCGGTCAAGGCCTGGCATTTCATCGTAATCCCAAGCAAAGCAATCTCTATACTCTCTTAACAGGTCAATCAATAGGATTTTATCTTTTTCTGGTAGGCTTTGATTAATATATATCGGCCTATTTTCTCCTAGAGAAACTTCTTGTAATGGATCTTTAACTTCGGCCGTTTCGTCATTAAGTCTTTTTGGCTCAAGATTCAAATCTTGCCATGTAATTTCATCGATGTTTTCATCGACGCAGTCGGCTAGACTAGCCGACATATTTCTGGTGGCTTCAGATTCGATCAAATATGCTGTAATCCGAGCCAAAGTTTCTTTACATTTTTCTTTTGTCGTCTGATCCATGAATAACTTTGGGGAAAATTAATTTAGGCTGTCTACGTCCAGAGAGGATGTAGCGACCTTAGTTGGTCGGCCATATTTGTCTATACCGGAGAACTGTAATGGCATAGCTCCAAAATTATATAATTTTGACTCAACAACATTAGTTGGAATCGGGAAAGGATTGTTATCCGCTTCAATTAATTCGGCCTTACAATCTTTCCACATGATTAACATTTGATGCAAAGAAGAGGGGACACACATATTAGCATGTATCCAATCTCTTCCTAGCAAAGCATTGTAGTTGGCCTCTGAGACCATTACGAAAAATGCTGTTAATCTAGATGTACTGCCAACCGTTACTTCTACAGGCGTTATTCCTAATGGCTGTACTGGGCTGCCAGTAAAACTGGCAAGTGAAATTTCGGCCGGTAGAAGATCGGCCTTTGTTTTTCCTAACCTCTTGAAAACGGAAGTTGGTAAAATATTGACCGAAGCCCCATTATCAATTAGGACTTTAGAAATTGTTTTTCCGTTGAAATTAGCTTTTATATACAGTGGTCGAAGATGTTTAGTCATGTTACTTGCTGGTTTTGGGAAACAGATCCCACCGCAAGTCATACCTAATTGTTGTTTGACCAACGATTCTGGCCGACTATCATTTGAAGATAAACAAATGGTTAATCGGCCATCTACTTTAACATCTATATCATCTTCTAGATATTTTGGTTGGTCTTCTTTTGCTTGAAATTCACAAGGTAGGGTAAAGACCATGTTTACCTGGGTTTCAGTTGGCAATGTCCCAAATTGGATGAAATGTTTTCCGGGTTGCCTCTGATTGTCTTTTTCTTCTTTTCGACCACCAGGTTCTGTTTTGCCCCCTTTGTTGTTGTCAGCCCGAACCCACTTGTTCTGGCCAATTCTGATACCTCATGTCCGTGCTAAAATTTGTTTTCTCTGTTCCGCAAATCTTCTCTGTGCACGCCTCAATTGTGTTTTGGTTAATTCGGTCTCCCTGTGCTGAGGGAACTTGGGATGTCTGACCTGTAACCATTTGTTATTAGGCTGTGTTTGTGGAGGTTTGACCATTCTAGGTCGATGAGATATTTCCATTTTCGCCCCAGGGGATGGTGGCTTCTCTCTACTTCCTTTGGCCATCCAGGCCTGAGGGGGTTTTTCGGCCTTATTTTTTGGGGATGGCAGCTTCTCTTTATCGGAGTTGACCCTTTTTTCGGGTGGAGACTTGTCGGTCTTGCTTCCTGACGATGGCCCTTTTTTGTCGCCGGTATTGCTCGATCCGGCATCCTCAAGTAGCATGTCATTCCTCAGAGAAACTTTAAAACTCATGCCTTGAGGGCTGAAGGCCTTTTTGACCTCTCTAGAGCCAATCTTATCCTTATGGTCCTGGGCTCGGAATTCAAAATCCGGCTTGTAGTCTCCCATTAATGGCCGACGGCGTTTGTTCTCAATGATAGTTCGTTCGACCACATTTGTGGCATTGGTGAAATGTGATTGCTGCTTTGGCCTAGCTAACTCCATGAAACATCTTCCACAATGGACTGGATATCCATTGATTAAGCTATATTGTTGGAGTGATTGTTTCGACCATTTCCTATATTTGTGATAGGTGCCTGTAAAAGCGTAATCAGCCGGATTCGGCTCCCTCCTCGTAATGTTGAGCTTTCTCATGGCCGATTGTTTATGAGATTCGGCCTCCGCATGATTGTCCGAGGTGATTTTTCCTTTGCCTTTTTCTTTGGCCGTGTCTGGTGTCGGTGGGGCGGCCACTTGCTTTTTCGACTCCTGCATATACAGCATGTTAATAGAAAACTCTGCGAGGAAAGGATCATCCTCATCTATTACATTCACATTTTTATTGGTTTCACTGAACTTCAACTTTTGTTCCCCGATAGATTTTTGGATTGCATCTCTCAGAACGATGCAATTGTTTGTATTATGCGACCATAAGTCATGCCATTTGCAATATTTTTTATTTTTTATTTCATCTCTTGATGGTATGACATGGTTTTCAGGCAACTTTATCTGCCTATCTTTGAGTAGAATGTCAAAGATCTGTTCTGTTTTTGTCACATCAAAATCGTATTTTTTCTCTTTATAGTTATTGCTATTCGGCCTCTTTTGACTGTTTGATTTTGACTCCGTAACATCTGATTTAGCCCGTACTAGGGCTTTGCATGCATATGGCCTTGTTAGAGCTAATTCGGCCAAGGCGACTTCATTTTCCTGGTCTTCCTCATCATCATTGGTGACCTCAAGGTAACCAGTATCTCTGTTTTGGTTCCTATAGTAGGTCCCTCTAGAGGATATCTTCCTCTGGTTTTCTTCTTCAAGAATTTTTTCATATCTAGAAACTGATGATAAGAGGTGTCCTAGGTCGATGAATTCTTGACCCACAAATCTTTTTCTATTTTCAATATTAAGGCCACCCATTACCATTTTTACACAATCAGATTGTGATAAGGTGGTCCTACATTTATTCTCTGCAGTACGGAATCTAGAGATAAATACCTCTATTTTCTCTCCTAGCTCTTGATACATCCGAGCCAAATCTCCGACCGTAACTTCGGCCTCTGCTCTATAGAATCTAAGATGGAATTTACGTTCCAATTCCTGCCACGTTGTTATTGACCCTGATGGCAGGTTTACATACCAATCAAAGGCTGATCCCGTCAAGGAATTAGAAAATAGCCTTAATTTAAGGAAACTATTGGCCGCAGCTATCCCACACTGGGTAGTGAATCGGCCAACATGTTCATAGGTGGATTGTTTGTTATCTCCCGAAAATAATGAGAAGTCTGGAACTTTGTATTGTCTCGGGAACTCATATAGTTGGTCGATATAATCTGGATATGGTTTGCTATATGCGGTCTTGATGTTAGGGCTACATAGACCGCCCATTTGTTCCCTAATTATTTCGGTGACCTCATCCCTGTTGAGGTAAGGCCGATTTGGATGAACTGGTTCAAACATATTTCCACCTAGCTGGTTTCCTAAGGGATATTCGGCTATATTTTGTTGGTCGTACATGTGATGGACATGGGGTGTAGGTATGGGATTGTGTGGAGTTTGGACTTGAGGGTATCCCTGTGTGTATTGCCCACTATTCTCTATAGGCCCCATTGGTACATTTTGGACTGGAGAATTGAAATTCGGTTGCCCCCCAGCACTTGTTGCTTGGGTTTGGCCGAACATCTGTTGCCCCCCAGGTATTGGGGAACTTGTAATGTTATTCGGTGCATAATTCATAGGAACTTCCTTTGTTCCACTTGGGCCAATGTGTGGCCTATACACAGGATTGTTGTAAGTCGTGTGTATGGGTGTATTAAACATTTGGTTTTGGTTGATATTGCCCATTTGACTTACTGGTTCAAAATTTGCGTTCGGCCTTTGTTGTATTTTAACTTGGCCGTATTGAAAATTCTGATTTTCTGCCATGTCTGTATTGCGGCCTCTATTTCTAACACTTGATGCCAAGTCTTGATTCATCGCAGGACCGAGTTTTTCGGTCATAAAATCCATTACCCTATCCATATTCGATTTCAGACCACCATTTGGTTAGACTCTGTGAAAGTCTTTAAAATGTTGGCCATTTAGGGACATCATTGCTTGGCTTTGCTCATGCATTCTCTCATCAAAATGCATCCTGCATGCGGCTAAAACATTATTAGCCATAGCCTGTTCTTGGGTTTCTCTAAATTCCTCAAGTCTTGCTTGAGTACTTGATGCGGTATCATCAGGTGAATCAGATGTCTCTACATTCTCCTTGGCTTTATCTCTCGTGTTATCTTTCTTAGGAGCCATAGCAACAAATTATTTTAACACTTAGGGTCCCACCGGGCGTGCCAAAAATGTTGGCGGCAAACCGGTTCTTTAGAAAGATGTGTGTGAATTGCGGGCGTGCCAACTACAAACAATCAAATGAATGCAGGTTCTCCTTGCCTTGAAGCCTCAAGGACTTTTGCAATGTTAAATATAAAGTAAACAAGAATCGAATGTAATTAACTCAAAAGAAACAAATACGTACCATGTGTTGGCTGAGTACAAACTTGCTAAATGAGCTTTCAATAAAGATGAACAGGGACTGATCCCTGACCAAACCAGAGTTTGGGTTCTTCAGTTACAATAGATTACTCCTAAGAAATCGAAAAGCGACAAAGAAAACTAAAAACAAGACTAAAAGCTGATGCTTGATTTTGATCGTGGATCCCTTGCTTCTCTGTCTTCTTCAGCTTTTATAGAGGTCGAATGCATTTGTAACTAATTTCCATGTGTCAAACTCCAACTGGCTAAAAGTTATATCCGTTCCTTATTTTGTGGCACTTAGTGGAGATTGTGTATCTTCCATATCTTTGAACGAGTCTCCATATATGAACGTACTTTTGAACTCCCAGTCAAATGTTGCCACGTTGCCACGTCTCTCATCAAACGCATTTGAGTTCCTTGCTGCCACGTGTCTTTTCATTTTGGATGTATCAAGGTTATCAAGGCCATATCTGATAGAGGATATCTTGTTGGCCTGTTCTTTTCATGGCCGATTTTTCATAGAACGAATATATATTGCTTTTTCTTAATTTCGGCCTTCTAAGAATCTTGTTTAAAAGATTTTCAGCCTTCACAATCATTGACCGATTTTTAGTGTGGTAACATTTGCCCCCCATATTTCATAATTAAAATGAATTATTGAATA